>PVIW01004211.1:0-139845 GCA_004026585.1 Noctilio leporinus | reverse complement strand
TTGCAACAACATGGATGGAACTGGAGAGTATTATGCTTAGTGAAATAAGCCAGTCAGTGAAGGACAAATATCATATGATCTCACCCATTACGGGACAATAATGAGCAAAACTAACAACAAGCAAAACAGAACCAAGTATATGAATACAAGGAATAGGCCTTCAGTGGTCAGGGGGAAAGGGGTTGGGGGAGGGGGGAGGGGGAGGCAGAGGCAAGAAAGGGGAGCAGCTTAGACAAGAACCTAGTATAAAGGAACCATGGACATGGACAACAGGTGGGATTGACTTTGGGAGGGAATGGGTGAGTGGGGAGGTGGACAGAGGGGAGCACAAAGGGGATGGATGTAATACAACAACAATAAAATATTTTTTAAAAAAGAAAGAAAAACAGAACCCTCAGACACTGCTGGTGGGAATGTAAATTAGTGCATCCACTATGGAAAATAGTTTGGAGATTTCTCAAAAAATTAAAAATAGAGCTTCTATACAAAAAAAAAAAAAAAAAAGAAAGAAAGAAAGAAAACTTGACCTGCATACATGCTGTCTTCAAGAGACCCACTTCAGAAGAAAACATCAACACAGATTGAGAGTGATGGGATGGAAAAATATATATCAAGCAAATGGGACATGAAAAAAAGGCTGGAGTAGCAGTACTTATTTCAGACAAAAGAGATTTTACAATGAAGGCCATAAGAGGAGATGAAGAAGGATATTTCATAATACTTGAGAGAACAATACATCAAGAAGAAATAACTCTGGTAAACATATATGCACCCAACGTAGGAACTCCCAAATATGTAAGGAGTATCTTGGAAGATTTCAAGAAGGATATAAACAGCAACACAGTAATAGTAGGGGATTTTAATACCCCACTATCAACAATGGATAGATCTTCCAAACAAAAAAACATCAAAGATGTGGTGGCATTGAACAACACGCTAGAGGAAATAGGCCTAACTGATATATACAGAGCCTTTCACCCAAAGAAGCAAAATACACATTCTTTTCAAATGCACATGGAACATTCTCTAAGATAGACCACATGGTAGGTCACAAGACAAGACTCCACAAATACAGGAAAACTGAAATCATACAAAGCATCTTCTCAGATCACAATGGCTTAAAACTAGAAGCCAACCTCAAAAGAAAAACCAAAAATACTCTAACTCATGGAGACTGAAGAACAGTCTTTTAAGTAATGAATGGGTTAACAATGAGATCAAAGATGAAATCAGAAAGTTCCTGGAAACAAATGACAATGAACACACAACAGCCCAAAACCTATGGGACACAGCAAAGGCAGTGATCAGAGGGAAAATTTTATTTATTTATTTTTAAAAATTTTATTGTTATTGTATTACACCCATCCCCTTTTTGCTCCCCTCTGTCCACCTCCCCACTCACCCATCCCTCCCAAAGTCAATCCCACCTGTTGTCCATGTCCATGGTTCCTTTATACTAGGTTCTTGTCTAAGCTGCTCCTCTTTCTTGCCTCTGCCTCCCCCTCTCCCCTCCCCCCAACCCCTTTCCCCCTGATCACTGAAGGCCTATTCCTTGTATTCATATACTTGGTTCTGTTTTGCTTGTTGTTAGTTTTGCTCATTATTGTCCCGTAATGGGTGAGATCATATGATATTTGTCCACTGACTGGCTTATTTCACTAAGCATAATACTCTCCAGTTCCATCCATGTTGTTGCAAAGGGTACAAGTTCCTTCTTTCTTTCTGCTATATAGAATTCCATTGTGTAAATGTACCAAAGTTTTTGATCAGACGGAAATTTATATCAATACAGGCCTAACTAAAAAGGTCAGAAGAAGCTTATACAAACAACCTAACCATAAAGCTGCAAGAACTAGAGGAACAATAACAAACAAAGTCCAGAGCAAGTAGAAGGAAGGAAATCATCAAGATCAGAGCAGAACTAAATAACTCAGAGATTCAAACTACAATTCGAAGAATCAACAGGTCCAGGAGCTGGTTCTTTGAAAAATTAAACAAAATCGACAAGCCTTTATCCAGACTCATCAAGAAAAAGAGGGAGAGGACCCAAATAAACAGAATCAGAAATGACAGAGGAGAAATCAGAACTGATACTTCAGAAATACAAAAGATTACAAGAAATTATTACAAATAACTATATGAGAAGAAATGTGACAACCTGGGTGAATTGGACACATTTCTGGAAATGTATAATCTACCAAAACTGAATCCAGAAGAAGCAGAAAGCCTGAGTAGGCCAATAACAACTAGTGAAATTAAAGAAGTAATCCAAAATCTCCCAAAGCACAAAAGCCCTGGACCAGATGGCTACGTATATGAATTCTACAAAATATTTAGAGAAAAATTAACTCCTATCCTTCTCAACCTATTCCAAAAATCCCAACAAGAGGGAAGACTCCCAAACTCTTTCTATGAGGCTAATATTATTCTAGTGCCAAAACCAGGTCAAGACACAACTAAGAAAGAAAACCATAGGCCAATATCTCTGATGAACATAGACGCTAAGATTCTCAACAAAATATTGGCCAACTGGATTCAGCAGTACATTACAAAGATCATACACCATGATTAACTGGGTTTCATCCCAGGGATGCAAGGATGGTCCAACAGTTACAAATCAATAAATGTAATATACCACGTCAACAAATTGAAAGACAAAAACCATATCATATCAATAGATGCTGAAAAAGCATTTAATAAAGTACAGCAACCATTTATGATAAAAACACTCAGCAAGATGGGAATAGAGGACGCATACCTCAATATCATAAAGGCCATCTATGAGAAATCTGAAGCCAACATTATACTCAATGGGCAAAAACTAAAAGCCTTCCCCCTAAGATCAGGAACAAGACAAGGCTGTCTACTTTCTCCACTTCTGTTCAATATTGTCTTGAAAGTTTTAGCCAGAGCCATCGGAGAAGAAAAAGGAATCAAAGGTATCCAAATTGGAAAGGAGGAGGTCAAACTCATTATTTACAGATGGCATGATAATGTATATACAAAACCCAATAGGCTTCACCAAGAACTTACTTGACCTAATAAGCAAATTTAGCAAAATAGCTGGCCATAAAGTCAATATACAGAAATCAAAAGCATTTTTGTATACCAATAATGAAACATCAGAGATAGAAGCTAGAAAACAAATCCCATTTACTATAGTAACAAGAAAAATATAGTACTTAGGAATAAACTTAACCAAGGAGGTAAAAGACATGTACTCAGAAAACTACAGAACATTGAAGAAAGAAATGAAGGAAGATACAAATAAATGGAAGCAGATACCATGTTCATGGATGGGAAGAATTAATTATGGGAAGAAAATGTCCATACTACCCAAAGCAATCTATAGATTCAATGCAATCCCAATTTAAATACCAATGACAGACTTCACAGAAATAGAAAAAATACTTCAAAAATTTATATGGAGCCAAAAATGCCCACAAACAGCCACAGCAATCTTGAGAAAGAAGAACAAGGGAGGAGGAATCACAATACCGGACATCAAACTATACTACAAGGCTACTGTTATCAAAATTGTCTGGTACTGGCATAAGAATAGAAATATAGATCAATGGAGCAGAATAGAGAGCCAAAAAATAAACCCAGGACTCTATGGTCAATTAATATTTGAGAAAGGGGAAAGGAACATCAAATGGAATAAAAACAGTCTCTTCAACAAGTGATGTTGGGAGAACTGGACAGCCACATGCAAAAAGATAAAACTGGACCACAAACTTACACCATACACCAGAATAAACTCAAGATGGATAAAAGACTTAAACATAACCAGTGCCACCATAAAGGTCCTGGAGAAAAATATGGCAGTAAAATTTTAGATATCCTAATGCAGAAATACGTTTACTGATACTTCACCAAGGGCAAAGGAAATGAAAGAAATCAACAAATGGGACTATATCAAATTGAAAAGTTTCTGTTCAGCTAAAGAAAATATCAGCAAAATTCAAAGGGAGCCAACTATATGGGAAAACATAATTGCCAATGATACCTCAGACAAGGGTCTGATCTCCAAAATATATAAAGAACTAATGCGACTCAACACCAGGGAGACAGTCAGCCCAGTTTAAAAATGGGCAAAGGACCTGAACAGACAACTCACTGAGGGAGACATACAAAGGACCCAAAGGCATATGAAAGAATGCTCAACACCAATAGCCATCAGAGAGATGAAAACTAAAACCACAACAAGATACTACCTCACATCTGTCAGAATGGCAATCATCAACAAATCAACAAACAGCAAGTTTTGGCAAGGATATGGGGCAAAGGGAACCCTGGGGCACTGTTGGTCGGAATGCAGGCACATGCAGCTACTATGCAAAACAGTATGGAGCTTCCTGAAAAAACTAAAAATGGAACTGCCTTTTGATCCAGCAATTCCACTACTAGGACTATCCCGAAGGACCCTGAAACACCAAGAACCTATGTACCCATATGTTCATAGCAGCATTATTTACAATAGCAAAGTGCTGGAAACAGCCTCCGTGCCCATCACTAGATGACTGGATCAAAAAACTTTGGTACATTTACACAATGGAATACTACGCAGCAGAAAGAAGGAAATCCTAACCTTTACAACAACCTGGATGGAACTAGAAAATATTATGCTTAGTGACATAAGCCAGTCAGTGAGAGACAAATACCGTATGATTTCACCCATTTCAAGACAACAATGAACAAAACAAACAAATAAGCAAGAGAACCAGATATATGAATGCAATGAATAGGTATCTAGTGGGCAGAGGGGAGGGGTTAGGTTGGAGGGAAGAGGAGGAGGCAAAGAAGGGGAGCAATTTAGTTAAGGAACTAGTATGGAAGAACCATGGACATAGACAACAAGTGGAATTGACTTTGGCGGGGAATGGGTGGGCGGGGAAGGGGATAGAGTGAAGGAAAAAGGGGATGGATGTAATAAAACAACAATAAAATCAAATTTAAAAAATAAATAAATAAAATTAAAAGTTCCTTATTAATATAATGACCTAATAGGGTTCCTTTTGGAAACTCTGTAAAGAACAGAGAATCCTTTATTTTTTTTAGATAAATCTCAAAGATGTATCTCAAAGATTTAATCCAATATAGTAAATATTTAACAGTCCTTACACTTAACTCTGATTTGCTACAATTCCCTTATTTAACATTTGCTCTCTGACTTGGTGAGGGACAGAACTCAAAATTCTTTAGTGATGTTCAGTGTTACTCTCCTATCCAACGAGAGAGTAAGTGATGCAGTAAACCACAGCAAAGAGACAGACACTTAACAAGTATGAACTGTGTGGGGTATGTGACTATAACCTCATCCCCAGATAACCAGGCCTAAGCCTGGCTATTACGTTCTGGGACCTGGGATCCAGATGAAAACATCAACATACTAAATATATTCTCGGGCAGAATGCCTCCAGCCTTCCTAAGCTTCAAATGCACATGATAAGGTTCTCTACATCATCAATTCCCAATATAATCAGACCAAATACCCACCCTTTTCCAAATATTTTTTTTACTTTGGTTTTTAAAACTGATTGTTCTCTTGGGGGCAGGGTTGTTGAATGGAATCCATTCTATAAATTCTAACTCATGTATACATTTGTGTAATCAGCACCATAAGCAGGATGCAGCACCATAAGCAGGATACAGACCACCTCAAAACCTCCCTTGTTCCCTCCTGTTATAGTCACACACTCCCCCATCCCACCATGACACCCACTGAGGTTTTCCCATCACTAGAGTTTTGTTTCAAGAAATGTGCTATCAAAGGCATCACACACTACATAACCTTTGAGATAGGCCCACTCATTCAGCATACTGCCTCTGAGATTCAGATAGGCTGTCACATGCAACAACCATGTGTCCCTTTGCAGAACAAAGTAATGCTCCAGGGGACAGATGCACCAGTTTGTCTCTCTAGTCACCCACTGTCAATTGTTGCTAGGTTTTGATTATGACCAGAAGTGGAATAAACATTCACATACAGGTTTTTGAGTGAACCTACATATTCATTTCTCTAGGATGGACGTCCACAGGTGGAACTGTAGAGTCATAGGTTAACTTTCCAATAAGCTTCCCAACTAGTCTAGAGTGACTGCACACTGTGTACTGCCTCATGCAATGTGTGATAGTAGTCTGTCAGTACTAGGTATTGCCAGTGCTTTATTTTAGTCACTCTAAAAGGTATTAGGTAGCATCTCACCATGCTTTTAATCTGCACTTCCATCAGAGCTAATGATGGGGAACTTCTATTCAAATGTTTATTGGCATCTCTATATTTCCTTGGGTGAAATGTCTATTCATATTTTCTGCCCATTTTCTAATGTTTTTGCCATTGCCTAAATGTCTAACAGGCAATCAAATTAAAGTGTTTAAAACTTACCCCTCACTGTCACTCTCCAACCCTGCTTCTTTCATAGCTTTCCCCAACTCAATCCTTCCAAGTGCTCAAACCAAAAACCTGACAATCATCCTTGACTTCTCCTTCTCTCAGCTCTCCTACCAATCCTATCAGCTTAACCTTCACAGTAACATCCAGAATTAGATTACCTTCACTTTTTTAAATCCTCACCTGAGGATGCTTTATGGATTTGAGATAGAGAGAAGGGGAACAGGGAGAGAGGGAGGGAGGGAGAGAGGAAGAAATAGAAAAACATCAATGTGAAAAGGACACACTGAGAAGTTTCCAGGCAAGACAGAGGTACATAGGTAGACACACTGCATCTCCCTCCATAACTAAGAAAGAACACAGCTACCTCAAAAACAGAGACAACCAGAAGTTCCAGAAAATCGAGCTGCATGGAAGTCCAACAAAGATATAAAGAAGTAATACTCATAGAGAGGTAGGAGGGGCAGAGCTGGGGAGGAGAGAACAGGGTATGGCGGCTGCAGCCAGCTGGCAGAAAGCAGTCACACATTAAAAAAAAACAGGGAGGAACACCTGGGGAATACTCCTAGCACCAGACCAGACCATGCAGCCCACAGTTCCAGTGCCAGGGAAAATAAAGCCACAATCTTCTGACTATGAAAACCATTTGGGGTTGGGGTGGAGGAAGAAACTGCCGATCTCTCGGCAAAGTCCATTTGTTTAGAGGGCACTCCCCGCACCCGGTCCTAGAACATCTACAGACCCACCCACTCTGGGAACTATGACCAGAACAACAGCTAGAGTGGTGCCAGTCCCATATGGGAAATGAGAGAACAGCCTGGAGAAGGGGCAAGCAGCATTGTTCCCTCTCAGACCCCTCCCGCACATAGAGCACCACTGTGTGGTGAAACAAGAGGCCTGGAACTGACAGATACTTAAGGCTCTGGCCCCTCACAAGGAAACAGGTGCTACAGCTCTACCTAAGACACAAAGGCAAACACACATAGGACCCTGTCAAGTGGAGGAGACAGAGAAGCATGGCCCAAAAGAGGGAACAGTTCAAGGTTCCAGTGGGAGAGCTAAGCAACAAGATAGCCAACCTAACAGATGCGGAGTTCAAAACACTGGTGATAAAGATGCTCACAAGCTTGACAGATATGCCTGAATATGGCAAATGCAGAAGGGAAGAAGTGAAGACTATGCTAAGTGAAACAAAGGAAAATCCACATGAAACCAATGGTAAAGGGAAAGAAACTAGGGTTCCAATCAACAATTAGGAACACAAGGAAGAAATAAACAATCAACCAATACAGAATGGGGAAACAAGAATTGAAAACAAGGACAGGCTCTGGGACAACTTTAAGGTGCCAATATCCAAATCATAGGGGTGCCAGAAGGAGAAGAGGAAGAGCAAGAAACTAAAAACTTACATGAACAAATAATGAAGGAAAACTTCCCAAACTTGGCAAAGGAAACAGATATACAAGTCCAGGAAGCACAGAGTTCCAAACAAACTAGACCCAAAGAGAACCAAGTCACATCATCATTAAAATGCCAAAGGTTAAAGATAAAGAATCTTAAAAGCAGTAACTGAGAAAAGGAGAGAATTACTTACAAAGGGGTTCCTATAAGACTAACAGCTGATTTCTCAAAAGAAACTTTGCAGACAAGAAGGGACTGGCAAGTAGTATTCAAAGTGATGAAAAACAAGGACCTACAACCGATATTACTCTATCTAGCAAAGCTATTATTTAGACTGGAAGGGCAGATAAAGTGCTTTCCAGACAAGGTAAAGCTAAAGAAGTTCATCATCACTAAGCTCTCATCATATGAAATGCTAAAGGGACTTATTTAAGAAAAAGAAGATCAAAACTGAACATTATAGTGACAACAAACTCACAACTATTAACAACAGAACCTAAAAAAAATAATAAAACAAAAACAAACTAAACAACCAGAATGGGAACAGAATCATAGTTATGGGGAACATTTGGAGGGTTATCAGTTGGGAGAGGGAGGAGGGAAAGCTGGGGAAAGGGTGCAGAAATGAAGAAGCATATCTGGTAGGTACAAAATAGAGGGAAGTTAAGAATAATAAAGAAAGGGTAAAACCAAAGAACTTATACATACGACTCATGGACCTGAAATAAGGGGGGTAGGACTGCTGGAGGGAAGGAGGGTGCTGAGCAGAGGGGAGCAAAGGGAAAGAAACTGGGACAACTGTAACAGCATAATCAATAAATATATAAGGAATGATGGAAGGGAGGGAGGGAAAGAGGGGAGGGGAGGAGAGGGAAGGGAAGGGAAGGGAAAGGAAGGGAAGGGAAGGGAAGGGAAGGGAAGGGAGGAAGGAAGGTCGATAAATTGCCTCCCATATGCATTGGACTAGAGAGTGAACCTGCAACCTAGGTATGTGCCTTGACTGGGGATTGAACCCACAGCCTTTTAGCATACAGGATGACACTCCGAACAATTGAGCCACCTGGCCAGGATGTAATTATCTTTTTTTTTTTTTTTTAAAGATTTTATTTATTATTTTTACAGAGAGGGAAAGAGAGGGAGGCAGAGAGGGAGAGAAACATCAACGTATGGTTGCCTTTCACTTGCCTCCAGCTGGGGACCTAGCTGAAGACCTGGCTTGCAACCTGGGTATGTGCCCTGACTGGGAATCAAACCAGTGACACTTGGACTCACAAGTTGGTGCTCAATCTACTAAACCACACACCCAGTTTTTATTTCTTTTTCTTTTTCCTCTTATATTTTATTTATTTTGTTACTACACTTGTCCCAATTTCCCCGCTTTGCCCCCCTGGCTGGACACCTGGCTTGCAACCTGATTATATGCCCTGACTGGGAATTGAACCAGTGACTTTTGGGTTCACAGGGTGGAACCAATCCGCCAGGGCAGATTATCTTGATTATAACTGGGTTAAGCCTCCAGTTGGGGTTCCACAAACTAAACCATTTAGCTGTTTCTATCCTTGCTTCCTACAGTCTACTGTCTGCACAAAAACCAGGGTAATACTTTTCTAGTGTTAAGCCAGATCATGTTACCTCTGCTCAAATCCCTTAAACAGCGTCCCACCCACTCAAGAACATAACACTTACTATGACCTACAAGACACTACATACAGGATTTGCCCCCAGAAGCTACCCTGTCTGCCCCTCTCCAACCTCAACTTGACTACTGTCCTCTTTGTTGCCCTCTAGTCACAGGGCCACCATGCTGCTGTTGGGCCATGCCAAGTACTTTTCCCACCTCAGGATTTGCACCCTGTTCCTTCTACCTGAGATACCTGATCTCTACCTAGCTTACTATATCTAGGTATGTTTAGACACACAGAGGTGCTGGAGTAATTCTCATTACACAGAATAAAAAAAAAATGCTAGAGCATTTGGACAATATTTTGAATGCTCCATGTAAAAAATGCTTCTGATATCATTAAGATTATCTCTAATACTTATCAAATTCCTCTTAATTTTTTTTTATCAAGAAAAGTTTGCCTAGAATACTATACAGCAATAAAAGGAAACCACTACCAATACATGTTATACTACAGATGAACCATTATACAAAGTGAAAGATGCCAGATACAAGAAAATACATATGATCCTATTAATATGATGTCTCTAGAAAAGAGAAGGTTATAGAGATAGAAAGCAATTCACCATGGACATGGACAACAGGTGGGATTGACTTTGGGGGGAAAGGGTGGGTGGGGAGGGGGACAGAGGGGAGCAAAAAAGGGATGCATGTAATACAACAACAATAAAATTAAAAGAAAAAAAAAAAAGAAAGCAATTCAATGGTCATCTGGGGCTGGGGATAAAAACAATGACTATAAATGAGTATGAGAAAGAAGTTCTAACACTGGATCATAGGGATGGTTGCATAAATCCATAAATATACTAAAAACTTTGAATTATATGCTTATAATTAGTGAATTTTATGGTATATAAACTATATTAAACACAGCTCTTCTTAAAAACAAACTGCTTGCCTAGCTGGTGTGGCTCAGTGGATTGGCACCGGCATGTGAACTCAAGGGTCGCTGGTTCAATTCCCAGTCAGGGCACATAACCAGGTTGCAAGCCAGGTAGGTCTCCAGCCATGTCCCCAGCTGGAAGCAGGTGAAAGGCAACCATACATTGATGTTTCTCTCCCTTTCTTCCTCCCTCCCTGGCCTTCTCTCTAAAAATAATGAACAAAAATCTTTTTAAAAAAAGATGCTTGCAATACTAGAAGTAGAGCTTCTGTAACATATTAAGGATCAATACTTTAGCCTTCAAATAAAACAAACAACTCTATTGCAAAGATTTTCGGTGTTCCTAGTCATTTTCACAGGACCATAAAAAGTACGGGTTAAGGGTAAGTTAAACAACAACAATAAGACTAAAAAAGAAACTACTCTGGGCCAGTGATTAAGGAAGCTGTGAATGTATAAACCATCTATCCCTACCCTCATCCCCACATGCTTCTAACTTATTTGTTTTCCTTAATTGACTTTGAAGAGAGAAAAAGAGAAACATCAATTTGTTATTCCACTTATTGATGCATTCACTAGTTGATTCTTGCATTCACTGGTTGATTTCTGTATTGTACTCTGACCAGGAATCAAACTCACAACCTTGGCACATTAAGACGATGCTCTGATCAGCTGAAATACCAGGCCAGGGTACTTAGGGTTTATTTAAAAGTTTTATCCAGTTATGTCTTTCTAGCAACATGGGTGTACTACACAGCAGCCCCTTCCTCACTCAAGCCAACAGCTGAAAATCAGTTTTTGTCCATGCAATGAGTAGGCTGCTTAGCTTTCACCATACCTGCTTACCTGGTATGGTGTGTACTTCATCCAGGATCATGAGGCCCCACTCCTGAGTTCTGAGCCATTCCATGACTCGCTCAGCCTCCCAGGACCTTTTGGTGGTGTGGCCCAGCATGGAGTAGGTGCTGATGGCAATGGAGCAGCCTATGGGCTTGTCCTTGGCATCGGAGGTGAAGCGACAGATCTGGCTGTCGTCGATGGTAGACCACATCTTGAACTGGGCTTTCCACTGCTCCACAGACACAGCTGAGTTGCCCAGCACCAGACAGCGTTTTCTGACAGTGCATGCAGCTGTCACGCCAACCAGGGACTTCCCAGCACCTACGAGAAACCAAAAACTAATCCTACCCAAGGCCAGGATGAAATGAAGAAGAGACAGACAGACTCATCAGCACACAAATCTGGACAAATCATTTGTACCAATCTTCAGAGCTGACACTGTGAGGTACTTACTGCTCTGGAGCCTGGTTTCTTCTGTATAAAAAGGAGCCATGCCCACTTTACACACAAATGTAAGGAAAAGAGACAAGTGCCAGCCCCTACTGTAGCATTTCACATGCATCTAGTTTAAATACTGAACTCTCAGAACAAACCAGTGACAGGAACACTACTGTTGCCATTTTAAACATGGTAAAATTAAACCTAAGGCATATTTTGCCCAAATGCATGGGAAAGTGGTACTTCTGGGATAGAATGTACCCAGCACACAGATGCACCAAGGAGGACTCAGTTGGTTATGACTACACAACCAACCAGGGCTAAGAAGTCAGAAACACAGTAAATGTGTATACTGCTGGTAGAGTCAGAGAAGGTGAAATTTCCACATTGACTACCATCAACCATTTGAAGATCAAGATTTAAAAAAATCAAGCTATTCCTTTAAATAGCAATTCTTCATTTACCAGGAATATGGACCAAAGTAACCCACAGAGCTTTAAAAGAAAAACCACCACCACCTAAATGCCCGAGTCACTTCCCTAAGGTTTCTGTCATGATAAGCCCAGTACAAGAGCCAGGGCAGCTCCCGCGCCTTCATGAACGTACACACTCTAACCCACTGCTCAGGAATGAACAAACAAATCAGTATCTGTGTGGGGGAGCCCCCACACAAATAGGCCTCACTTGACTGCCAGCCAAGAATAAGAGCCCAGCCTAGCATGCAATACAACACCCTCCCCAAGACACAGCTCTGTTTGTCTTCACTGCTCAAGATTTCATACATGGCCTAGGTGGTTTGTTTGCCAGCTGTCTCCACCTCACCAGAATAAGCTTAAAATCAGTGTTGTTCTCTTCATCATCACATCCCAGTGTGGAGGTCAGGGCTCTGCACACAGAAAGCACTTAAATATTTGTCAAGTCTTAAATCAGGGAGTCATCTGACCATTGCTGTTCCCTGGCCAGGTATGATTTAGAGAAAGGTGCACAGGGAGACGGGGAGGCAGCCGGGAGATCTTCATTTAAGTATCACTTACCACAAGGAAGCACGATGACCCCTGACCGTGCACGCCCATTCCCAAACATCTTCCGCAAGCTCTTCTCCTGATAAGGTCTAAGGACAGCTGTGGGTTTCAGATCAATGTTGATATCAGGGTTAACAGAATCATTCCGAAAGTCATATTCTGCCAACAGAGGGTACTCTAGATGAATGCAACGTTTCTGAAGCTCCTCAATCATCTCCTAGGGAGTGAAAACAAAGGAAATTTTATAACTTTCCTCACTCCAAAGCATGCTCATAAATAGCACATATTCTAAGAGGCCTTGCAGTCACCAGTTTATCTAGGCTTTGGCAACTTCAGGTCCTATTTGGTAACAGCTAGGTTAAAACATGGAAAGGCAACACAAACTAAGGACACAAAATGAAATCCAACCACCACCAAAAATGCCCCTCTAGAACTACTTCTCACACCTCCCTAAGAACTTATGAAGGCTGATCCCCAGGCCTGAGGAATGGTGACAACCCAGATCTAACTCTGTTAGGAAGAATGATGCTACAGCCCACAAACACCAAGAAGGAGAAAGCAATCTAGGAACAGGTGAGCACTCCTTCCTCTCATACAGATTAACAGAGAGTCTGTGCAGTGCTGGACCAGCCCCTGACACCAGCTTAGAGAAGGAAAGAGGAGGGGATCTGTTCAATAACCTGCTTGACTTCGAAAGATACTGTCTGTGTCTCTTCTTCTTCTTCCTCATCCTTGTCCATTTGCTCATAAAAGTCCAACAGGTCCGTGGGGATGTCAGATTTACCCTGTGGATCTGTCACCCGGGAAGTGGAGGGCCCACCACTATCTTCAGCAGTCTTTGCAATCTGTAAGAAAAAGACAGGATTTGGATTTGCAAGCAACAGCTTAAGATGCAAGAAAACTGCATGGCCACTAGGTTGCAAATATTGAAACAGAAGCACCTGAGCGAGCTGCAGTATCAACTGCTCCCATCCCAGAAGCTTACGTACAGCAGATCTGCTTGTGAATGTCTCTGTGATGAGCTCAGTCACCTCCCCCTCAGAGCTCCTCAGGCGGCATTCCCGAATCACTGGGTCCTGGAGAAGATGCTGGATAACATCAGGATGGGAGCTTTCAACAAAGTATCTATAAGAAGAAGGAGGTGCCTAGTGACCAGTACATCATTTTCAGAAGGTCCCACTGCTCAATTAGATGTCTAAAAATAGTGACCTCATGCCTCTCCCCACCTTGTCACTCTCCCACAACCCTTTGGCAAATCTGTGCTATAAACTACTGGCTGTGATATAACATGAGAGTTGTGGGCAAAGCAGATTTTGAAGACAAATAGGCTGGGATCTGAGCCCCAGCTCCTCTGCTTTAGGGAACATGGTGGCCAGTGAACAAATTTTTAGTTTCAGCCACATTACTGTGCTTTATCACCTTACTCAGGGGAGCAGGTGTTTGTGCAGAGTGGACAGCCCACAAATGTTGGCTTCTTAACATTTGGAATATAAAAACTGGAAGTGCCTTCGATGGGCCTGTGACAGAATCCCTTATACCTGTTGTGCTTCAGGACCAGCTTGACTTTTCCATAACTGACAGTACACAACTGCAAGAAGTAACAAATCAAACAGGCAAAATTAGCAACATGCAGCTCACTCAGAATGCATTTACCACTGGACACATGCTACCATCTCTCAACCAAGTACAGAGTTCATGTTACTGTAGGAAAACCCAAAACCAGGGTCAGAGCTGCCTAAACTGAGCTTTGTCTATTAAGACTCTTCTCTGTGAAAGCAAAATCTTCCTCCTGCCAAATTTTGATGCACATCTTTTAATAAATAAATCAGGACTTGAAAATCTTTATTTTCCCTTTCTCCTCCAATTGCCACAGGTCCCAATCTAATCCACAGGCCCACTGTATCCCATTAGTATTACTCCAGCTCGCAGCATGATGCTGACCAGACTGTTCCATAATTATCTGTTACATAAATTAAATACAAAGCCTCCTGGCCTTCTCACCAATGTTCTTATTTCCCAACTAGCACGTAAGCTTCTTAATGGTAGAATACAACATATATCCTCCCAGGTTATATGGTGGGCACAAGAAGCCACCTGTCAGACCCAGGGCTGCTGCCTGCTTCCATGGCTGTTCTTCTGGATCCACCAATGCCCTGCACCAACACTTGCATGACTAAAGGCAACTCCCAGCAAGACTGAGTACAGTAGGGGGCTAATGCAGCTCACTCTAGCAAGGAGCAGGCCCTTTCCCCTGGGCAGCCTTTCATATCACAGGAAAAGAAAATTCTCTCCAGAGTCCATGCTAGTTTCTCTGAGGTTTGATGCAGTACTGTTCTGGAGTCCTGTGGCACTCATCTTCTGCCATGCCAGATTTGGGGGTCTGAATTCAACTCCCTTTAGATCAGCAGAGGGCAAAAAGCCACTGTGAATCTCTTCTGAAAGATATTCACCTATTTCTTAGAACAAACCCAAGCGTATCCAATTGCTCTTCACATGGAACCCTACCCACTTCAACATCTGCAATTCTTTTTCACTTTCCCTAATGAAAACTATTGACTGTTGTCTGATGCAGATATTCAACCTTAGGTGGAGTACACCGTCTGTATTAGTCTGCTTGGGCTGTTATGCAGAACAACATAGACTGAGTGGTTTAAAACAGAAACTTCTTTCTAAATGTCCACAATCAAGGTGCCAGTGACAGTCTTTTCTTGGCTTGTAGAGGGCTTCTCATTGGGTGCTCACATCATCTCTTCCTTTTGTATATACAAAGAGAAAGGGAGTATACAAACATTCTGGAGTCTCTTCTTAGAAGGACACTAATCCTATTGAATCAGGGACCCACTCTCATGATAGTTAACCTTCATTACTTCCTTACTCCAACTGTGGTTAGAGTTCCAAGATACAAATTTTGGAGAGTACATATTTCAGTACACAACACCATTAACCGTGTGCTGCATTCCCAAACACCCTTGGCCAAAATGGGCTTAAATGACTCCCCCCACTGTGTGAATACCCACTGGCTAAGATCAGCTTATGGGAAGAGTAGCTTCAGCAAGAACACAATGTTGGATCCACAGAAGTAGCAGCTGGAGTAATCAGTTATTACATTCCTCATACTAGATCTAAAAGGCCATTTCCTTGACTACACAGTTAACAATGTGTCACACCTGTCCCTATTATTACTGCATTAACAATGATGACAAAAGTACCAGCCTTTACTCCACTTGCCTTAATAAACTGAAGGATTCCATCAGGGACTCCAGTCTTGCTGAGCTTCCTAAGGTACTCGGTGATGTCACTGGTTTGCAGCCCAACACTGACAGCTGCATACAGGGAGTAGGCAGTCAGTTTGTATTCGTGCACATGGGTTGGTCGGCACACTGGCTCTGCAATAGCTACCAGGAAGTCTTGAGCATATCTGTACACTGGAGAGAAGGCTTCTAAGAAAATGTGACCATCAGGAGCCTAAGAAACACCAAATAGACAGATAAGAAAACTAATTCCATATTGTTACCTATAAAGATAAGCCACCCCAAAAATGATCCACCAGGGATATTTTTGTAAGCCCGCCTTCAACCAACTATGGAGCCTTTTACTTTGATCAAACACAAGGAGTAGAAAGTATAGAAGAAAAGATTTACAAAGTCAGTAGCTGCTTCTCACTATTCTTCACAGAAAAACCCACCTTCCTAGCTATCCTCAAGTTACCTTTTGGCTAGATCAAATGAATGCAGAACATTAATTACCTTTATCTTTAAAGATGTTATTTATTATTTCGAGAGAGAGAGTATGGGGCAGGGGAGAGGCAGAGAGGAAGAGAAACATAAATGCATGGTTGCCCCTCACCTGCCTCCAGCCAAGGACCTGGCTGGAGACCTGGCTCGGAAGCTGGCCATGTGTCCTGGCTGGGGAATAGAGCCAGCAACCCACAGGTTGCGAACCACAGGGTTCGCAGGCCCACAGCCTATCCACTGTGCTACCAGCCAGGGCAGAACATTAATTACTCTAATCTGAGCAAAAAAACTTGCCCTGGCTGTGTGGGGCAGTGGATTGAGTGTCAGCTTTCGAATAGAGAAGTTGCCAGTTCGATTTCTGGTCAAGGCAGATGCCTGGGTGTCAGGTTTGGTTCTCTACCATGATAGAGCCAGAGGCAACGGGGGAGGTATTCCTTTCTCACATCCATGTTTCTCTCCCTCTTTCTCCCTCCATTCCCTACTCTCTAAAAATAAATAAATAAAATCTTTTTTAAAAACTAAAAATAAAAACCTGCCTAGCAACTACGTCTTCTGATAATTTTTAAAAATGGAAAATGTAAAATGTTACATAACAAATGCCACCTACTTGGGAGATTAAAGTACTTCCAAACCTGTGGCAGAAACGAAAGAAGAGGGAGTAAAAGGCGGGATCAGAGGGGAAGGACACCAGAGCAAGTGCACACATAGGCCACCCCTACCGAGGCTGTGCACGTGGCCAGTTTGAGCAATCTCCCCAGCCGGCTCCCCAGCAGCAGCCTGAATTCCTACTGTGGCCCCACGGATGCCTCTGGGCCCTGCGTGGGCGGCCTGGATGCTCACCACCCAAAGCGGCCGGGAGGCGTGGTCCACCTTCAGGGGCATCTGCAGCCGGTAGTCCTTGGCGCCGTACTCATCCAGTTTGGTGCTGGACTCATCCACCTGCTTGCCCGCAGCCGAGGGCACCGCCTCCTGAGGGTCATTTCCAGGGCCGTCGTCTTCATCTTCCTCCTCCTCTTCATAGCGCCGCTTCTTGGCCTTCTTCTTATCTGCATACAAGAACACAGGAATAAGCCCCAAGGAGCAAGATGCCTCCGACCCGCCGGGTGGCATCTCAGGGCCAGCAGCAGCCAGGTCCGCCCACTCGTGTGCAGCCAAATCAGCAGTGGCCCCACGCTGCTCCCTGTCCGAGGGTCGCGGGCCCCTGCCCTGCCCCCGCCCCCGCCCCCACCCCCACCCCCACCCCGACCCGCTTCCTCTGGATACTGCAGGGCGATGTGCAGGCCGTGAAGGACTGCGGAGTCGCCGTACAGGGGAGCCCGGAGCCGGCCCGGAGGATGACGGGCCGCAAGCACGCGCGGCAGGGGGCCGCCACCCCTCACCGCGGTCCGCTCTGTCCCTCTTCCCCATGGCGCCAGGAGGGAGCCGGACCCAGACCTAGACCGTGTCCCGGCCTAGAGGCGCTGCTCTGCGGCCACTTCCGGTGCACAGCGGAAACTCTTACAGCAGCCCCGCAAAGCCCCGCCTCTGGGCTCCAGGTCAGGACTAAGCCGCGCTCCTCAGGTCGTGATCCTACCCGGGTAGCAGGAGCCTTGCCTCTCATCAATGAAGCCCTTGGGAGGGTCCTCAGACACTTTTAGCCACTGCTGTAGGCCCCCTAGCACTTATCCCGTACAGATGTTGGCAGTGAACAGATTTGGTACTAAGTGACAAGGAGAAATAACAGGGCCCAGCCAGGGCAGTAGCGCCATTCTAAATGCGCCGTCAGCCTCCCATTCCCGGGTGGTGCGGCGGCAAAGGGCTGCACAAGTGAGACTGTGCTGGAGGGCAGCACTAGTGTGAGGGCTCGTCCACCCGTGCTGGTTGGGGCTTCTGCAATGCCAGCAGGAATCCCCATTTTGGGGAGCGGTGAACAAGGAAGCTTTCCTCATTGCGGAAACAGCCCAATAGGGGCAGCACTGCTGCGACCATGCCTTGGGGACGTGCCCTCTTCAGCAGCATAGCTGGGCTCCACCCTTCAAGGTGCTTAACCCTGTGCGGGGCCGCTCCTCTGCGGGACCCACCGCAGGACTGCAAGATTGCACCAAGTTGGGGTCATTAAAATGCCAAAGGCTAAAGGCAGAGAATCTTGAAAGCAGTACAAGAAAAGCAGTTACTTGTAAGGGAGCTTCCACAAGACTGTCAGCTAATTTCTCAACAGCAATTTTGCAGGCCAAGAAGGACTGGCACGAAATACTGTGTCAATGTAAGAAACGGCCAAACCTGTAGAGTTTCTATGAGTTTATCTGAGACAAGCAGATGACAAGGGTTAGGAAGCAAGATAGAAAGTTCACCAAAGAATAGCAATTTTGCAGCTTTAATGTATTTGAAATTAAGGAAGGAAAGGAACATAAGATTACAAGGAGTGAGAAAACAAAGTAGCAACTGGATTACAGGATAGTTAAGATTATGTGCTTTCTTGAGAATGGTTATTGCTTATTTCAAAAGTTAACCTAGATCCACAGAAACAATGGGCAGAGCTCAGTTAAGGCAAAGAAAAAAATTTTAATAAAAAGTTACATGCCTGGGACCCTGGTCTGGTGGTTCAGTTGGAACAGTCATGTCACACCAAAGGGCGGTGGTTGCATTTCCCAGTCAAGGAACATTCCTAAATTGCAGGTTGGCTGGCAGGTTCCATCCCCAGCTGGGACCCATTCAGAAGGCAACTGACTGATGTTCCTCTCCTCTCTCAGGTCAATAAACATACCCTTGGGTGAGGATTTAAAAAAAATGTTACACGTCAACCCTGGCTGGTGGCTTAGCAGAATGGCCCCAGCCTGCGAACCCAAAGCTGCTGGTCTGATTCCCAGTCAGGGCAACATAACCATGTTACAAGCCAGGTCTCCAGCCAGGTCCTTAGCTGGAGGCAGGTGAAAGACAACCATACATTGATGTTTCTCTCCTTTTCTTCCTCCCTCCCTGCCCTCCTCTCTGAAAATGGTGAATAATTTTTTTTTAATTTTTAAAGTAAAAACATTAAAAAAAGTTACATGTCTGGGGCATGACTACCCACCATGATCTGTCCAGTTAGGAATTTATTAATTGATCACACTGTGAGGTTACTTTGAATGGAACCCCGCCTCCCCTTGTTTGTCCAAAATTCAAAGTGATTAAAAGCAAGGACCTACAATGAAGATAACTCTATCCAAAAAGGTTATCATTAAGAATCAAAAGAGAAATAATGAGCTTCCCAGACATGAAAAATCTGAAATTCACCACCACTAAACCAGTATTACAAAAGATGTAATCTTTTTAAAGAAATTTCTTTAAAAATAAGATGGGGGGAAAAATAATAAGATGGAGGGGATTAAAAATATGAATAAGAAAATATCACAGAAATAAATTCTCACTGGTAAAGACAAACAATAAATGCACTGGACCAACCACTAAAGCTAGTAAAAGATTAAAAGAAAAAAGAAAGATAATATGTAATTACAACTAAATTAAGGGAAACACAAACAAGTTGTTATATTTTGAAATAAATTTTTTCTTAAATATAATTACATAAACAACCTCCATTTTTTACTCAAAAAAATCTCCATTTGCTGCAATAAACTCCATTCGACTTCAGAATCTTAAGCACCCTTTCATTAACTTCTTTTTACCCATAGACATCATAATGTTTTCAATCTTAGCTTTAACAGCCTCTTCATTGGAAGAAGGTTGTTTATTAACTTCTTTCTCACAAATGCTCCATACATAATAGTCTAAAGGATTTGCATCTGGTGAAAGAGGCAACCAGATTTCCTTTGACCAGAATTCAGGAACATTTTGACTGAGAAATTCTTGCACCTTTTTGGCATTATGTGCTGCTGCACCATCTTGGTGGAAGATAAAATGATGTTCATTTGTGACTTGCTTCATCCACAATACAACTACTCTCAAAACATCATGGTAAACATCAGCAGTCACCTTCAAGCCTTGTGGAAGCAAATGCAGGGTCATGATATCTCCATTGCTGACAACACATCACTGTAGCAAGAAATCTCATTTTCATGACAACTGGAACTTCATTAAGATTCTCACAGAACCACCTTTTGTTTCTTCTGTTGACTATTTGGTCCTGCTGAAACTTCTTTTCCTTGGAGAAGAAAATCAGAGGATTTTTTTTGTTTGGGATTGTTCAATTTTGTTTGCAGTTTCCTTGCTTTTTCAAAGCACCTTTTGCTTTGCTGTGTCCTAAACTGGCCTCTTCTAAGAACATAGGATCTGTATCTGATATCTTCAGCAAGAATCTTGCAAACTGTTGCATCCAATATTGGCAGTTCTCTTGCTATGGAGCACATTGCCTTTCCAGGATCTTCATTGATGATTTCCTAGATTCTGTGTACAATATCTGGACTTGTGAGATCCTTTTGTACCTTATACATTTTCCTTGTTGGTGTGGTGACATCAGGATCAGCATCATACACTGTCTTCACATTGTAAACTGTATGTAAAGGGATGTTATTGAAGTCTACAATTTCCTTAGGATTTTGCCCTGCATGCTGTCCAGAAATTATGATTGCTCTAACATCATATTTCTTTGACATGACGGTTAGTCTCAGAATTTAATACTTTATATCTGAAACAATGATGTTCAATCATAACCTTAGTTTTTGAAAATTAATAAGCACATGAAATAAGGAGATGCGACATTATTCCCAATTTATCACATGCACCCTGGATTATGTTGAGGTTTTTAGCATCTATGTTCATCAGAGATAACAGCCTATAGTTTTTTTTCTTTGTTATGTCTTGACCTGGTTTGGAGATTACAATAATACTGGTGTCATAGAAAGAGTTTGGGAGTTTTCCGTCTTCTTGGATTTTTGGGAATAGTATGAGGATAATAGTTAGTCCTTCCCTAAATGTCTGGTAAAATTCATCTGTGTAGTGATACAGTCTGGGGCTCTTGTGGGCTGGGAGACTTTTCATTACTGCTTCAATTTCATTAATGATATCAGTCTATTCAGGCATCCTGCTGCTTCTTGTTTTGGTAGACTACACATTTCCAGTAATTTGTCCATTTCACTCAGGTTGTCAAATTTCTTGTCATATAGTTTTGTTTGTAGTCATTTCTTACACTCCTTTTTTTTCTAGGGTTATCAGTTGTGACTTCTCCTTTGTCATTTCTGCTTTTATTTGGGTCCTCACTTTTTTTCTTAATGAGCCTGGTTAAAAGCTTGTTGATTGTGTTTATCTTTTGAAAGAATCAGCTCCTGGATTTATTGATCCTTTGAATTGTCCTTTTAGTCTCTATGTCATTTAATTTTACTCTGATCTTATTTCCTTCCTTCTACTTGATCTGGGCTTTGTTTGTTCTTGCTCCTCTAGTTCTTGTAGCTTTATGATTAGATTTTCTGTATGAGCTTCTTCTAACCATTTTAGGTAGGCCTGTATTGTTACAAACTTCTCTCTTAGGATGCCTTCGCTGTCCTAAGAGAGTAGTTTTGTTTTCATTTTCACTTGTTTATAGAAACTTTTTGATTTCTTCTTTCATCTCATTGTTCACCCAATCAATCATTACTTAGTAGCATGTTATTTAGTCTCCATGAATTAAAATGTTTTGGGGTTTTTTCCTTGAGGTTGATTTCTAGTTTCAAGCCATTGTGATCTAATAAGATGCTTGGTATGATTTCAATTTTCTTGAGTTTATGGAGGCTTGTCTTGTGTCCTACCATGCAGTCTTTGAGAAAGTTCTACGTGCATTTGAAAAGAATGTGTATTTTGCTTCTTTGGGGCGAAAAGTTCTGTGTATATAAATTAAGTCCGTTTCAATGCCACAATATCCTTGGTGTTTTGTTTTTTGTTTTTTGGCTTGGATGTTCTATCCATTGTTGATAATGGAGTATTAAAATCCCCTATTACTGTGTTGCTGTCAATTTCCTTCTTGAAGTCCTCCAAGATTTTCCTTATATATTTGGGTGCATATATGTTTATAAGGGTTCTATCTTCTTGATGGGTTGTTCCCTCAAGTATTATGAAATATCCTTCTTTGTCTCTTTTTATGGTCTTCACTGTAAAATGTTTTGTTTGCTGTAAGTATTCATACCCCAGGTTTTTTTTTTTTTTAATGTCAATTAGCTTAAAATATATTTTTCCATCCCTTCACTTTCAGTCTGTGACTATCTTTTGCTCTGAGGTGGACATCTTGTAGACAGGATATATTTAGGTCATATTTTCTTATTCATTCAGCTACCCTATCTTTTTTTTTTTTTTTTTAAAGATTTTATTTCATTATATTTTTAGAAAGAGGGGAGGGGAGAGAGGCAGAGAGGGAGAGAGACATCAATGTATGGTTGTGTTTCACCTGCCTCCAGCCACAGACCTGACTGGAGACCTGGTTTACAACCTGGTTATGTGCCCTGGCTGGGGAATCGAACCTGTGACCTTTGGGTTCGCAGGCCGGCACCTTATCCACTGTGCTACCAGCCAGGGTTTACCCTATCTTTTAATTGGTGCATTTAACCCACTTACATTTAAAGTTATTTTTGACAGGTACTTATTGTCAGTTTTCCCCTGTGTACCTTTGTTCCTCTCTGTTTCTCTTTACTTCACCTTCTTAAAGCAGACCCTTTAGCACCTCTTGCAATGCTGGTTTGGGGGAGATGTATTCTTTTAGCATCTTTTGTCTGGGAAACTCTTTATTTCACCTTCACCTTCTATTTTAAATGACAGCCTTGCTGAGTATACTAGTATTGGTTGTAGGCCTTTATTTTTCATTACTTGGGAGTAATTTTTGCATTCCCTTCTGGTCTGTAGTGTTTCTATTGAGAAATCAGCTGATAACTTTATCAGAGCCCCCTTATATGTTATTAGCTGTTTCTCTTGTGCTGCTTTTAGGATTCTCTCCTTGTCTTTGAAATTTGTCATTTTAATTATGATGTTTCTTGGAGTGGGCCCATTTAGGTTCATCTTCATTGGAACCCTCTGTGCTTCCTGAATTTGAGTGACATTTTTTCTCATCAAACTAGGGAAGTTTTCTGTCATTACTTTTTCAAACAGGTTTTCTATCCCTTGCTTTTCTTTTCCTTCTGGTATCCCTATAATGCGGATATTAATTGTGTTTCATATTGCCCTCCAGCTCTGTTGGGTGGAAAGCAATTTGGTTCTTTAGCTGAAAAAATCTTTTAAGCACAGGTTGAAAGTTTAGCATGGTTTCTACCTGCTACTAATAGTAAAACATGAGGAAAGAAATAAAGAGAAGGAATTAAGGAAAAAGGAACCAGACTTGATGATGTGTAAAATTCTCATTGGAATCATATGGGAATTAACAAGAATGTATGCTCCAGGGAAAAAAACCAAGGGTATGTGCCAGGGAACTATTTGCTAGAGGTTAGGCTTGTGAGTTATGGACACAATCAACTATCTCAGCAGAATTCTACGAGCAAGAAAGGGACCAATAAGAGTTGTTCAATGGCAAACATGCTGTATTTTAAGGAAAGGCTGGTTTGATTCCCAGCCAGGGCACATAACCAGGTTGCAAGCCAGGTCTCCAGCCAGGTCCGTAGCTGTAGGCAGGTGAAAGGCAAACATACACTGATGTCTCTCTCCCTCTCTGCCTCTCTCTGAAAATGTTAAAAAAAAAAAAAAAAAAAAAAATGTGGCTTGAGGGCATTTCAGAGGGCAACAGGGCTGCTTCCACCACCATGGGCTAGGAAGTGAAAGGCCCAGGGTGCATATCTGGTGATTTTGAGCCACTACCTTGGTTCTGAGGAAGCAATACCACCACCCCAGGGGGTTCCACAAGATAGAGCATGGAGCCAATGAGAATTTACCTGAAGGCTTAAAATCAAACGAAATCTGTTGACCTGTTAAGTTTTAGACTTGTACAGGCCATTTTTCCTTTTGATTTCTCCCTCTAAAATAGAAATGCCTACCATTCATTTCTCTCACTTGAAAGCAGATAAATAGAATCTTTGGTAGATTCGCAGATGAAAGGGTATTTGGCCCCGGCATGAATCACGTCATGTTTAATTAATCACGCCACAATTTAAATGATTTAGATGATTTGAGTTGATGACATTTAGATGAAATATTGGACTTAGCATGGCTGGCTGAAATGATTAAGACTGGGGTATGGCAGGATGGAGTGAATGTATTTTGCATGTGGGTAGGCTATAAAATTTTAGGGACTACAGAGCAGTCAACAATGGGTTTGATTTTCCTTCAAAAGAGATATTTTGTCCTGGCTGGTGTGGCTCAGTGGCTTGAGCTCTGTCCTGTGAATCAAAGAGCTGCTAATTTGACTCCCAGTCAGGGCACAAGCCTGGGTTTTGGGCCAGGTCCATAGGCTCCTATGCTCCTAACCAGGTGCATAGGAGGCAACCACACACTGATGTTCCCCTTCCTTTTATTTCTCCTTCTCTTCCCTCCTTTCTAAAAATAAATAATTTTTCAATGTTTTGAGGTCCTAATCTCTAGTATCTCAGAATATGACCTCATTTGGAAACAGAATGGTTAGAAGTTAAAATTAGGTCATCAGGGTGGACTTTAATCCAATATGACTATAGTGTCTTTATTTAAAAAAAAAAAAAAATGTGTAAATACACACAGAGGAACAGACACAAAGAGGGAGAACATCCTGCGAAAGGAAAGCAGGCAGAGACTGGAGTTATGTTACCATGAGCCAAGGAAAACCTGGGCCAACCAGAAGCTGGGAACAGGCAAGGAAAGATTTCCTTATGGGTTTTAGAGGAAGCATGGCCATTCCAACACCCTGGTTTTGGACTTCTCTTCTCTAAAATTTAGACAAATTTGATGTTATAAGCCACCCAGTTAGTGGGGCTTTGTTACAATAACTCACATTGTTGGACATAGAGCACCTCACTCAATTTGGAGCATTTTATAGCTATATCTTAGCATATTTACTATCATTTCCAGAGAATTAATTCCTAGATATAAAATTATGGGGTCAGAAAATAAACAATATTCTGAGGCTTATGACTTACATGCTAATTTGCCCCCTACATGGAAGTATTTAAATGATCTTCAATACTGTGGGAGCATCCATTCCTTACACTTTGACAGAGGCTTTGTTTATGCCATTTTTTAAAAATGTACTTATATTTTAAAAGAGCAGTTCAGACTTCTGGCCAAGATGAAGACATAGGGTAGATACACTGCATTTCCCTCCACAACTAAGAAAGAATACATCTACCTCAAAACTGGAGACAACCAAAAATTCCTGAAAATCAAGTTGCATGGAAATCCAATAAGCAAAGATATAAAGAAAAAAACTCATACAGACAGGTAGAAGAGGCAGAGCCAGGGCAGAGAGGACATGGTGTGGCTACCGCAGTGGTGGCAGAAGTGACAGCAGCTGTAGTGAGCTGGCAGAAAGCACAATCGCACGTTAGTTAAATAAATAAATAAATAGGGGCACCTGGGGAGTATTCCCAGGACCAGACCAGACCACAAAGCTCACAGTTCCAGCGCCAGGGAAAATAAGGTTTCATTGCTTCTGACTGTAAAAACCAGTTGGGGATTGGGGCAAAGGAAGAAACTGCCAGCCTCTCAGCAGAGCCTGCTTGTTTAGAGGGCGCCAGTCTTAGAACATCCACAGACTCACCACCCACTGTGAGAACCATGACCAGGGCAACAATTAGAGAGACTCTAGTCCAATACAGGCAGTAGGAGAGGTGACTGGAAAAGGTTAAAGTGCTGAGCAAGCAGCATTATTCCCTCTCAGATCCCTCCCCCGCATACAGCACCACAGTGTGGTAAAACCAGACACCCTGCACTGTCAAATACCTAAGGCTCTGCCCCTTACAACAAAACAGATGACAGCTCTACCTGAGACACAGAGACAAACACAGGAGTCTCTCAAACACAGGAGACAGACAACTATGGCCCAAAACAGGGCGCAGACCAAGGTTCCAGAGGGAGAACTAAGCAATGAGCAGATAGCCAATCTAACAGACAGAGTTCAAAACACTGGTGATAAAGATGCTCATAGATGTGACAGATATTGCCTGAGTACAGCAAATGCATGAAAGAAGAAGTTAGCCCTGACTGGTGGCTCAGTGGATAGGTGCCAGTCTGCAAATCCAAAGGTCACTGGTTCGATTCCCAGCCAGGGCACATAACCAGGTTGCAAGCCAGGTCTCCAGTGAGACCCATAGCTGGAGACAGGTGTAAGGCAACCTGCCGCCCTTTCTGCCTCCCTCCCTCTCTCTAGAAATAATAAAATATTTTTAAAAAATTAAAAAGTCACTAAAAATAATTTTAAAAAAATAATATGTAAAAGCTTTGCTAAGTGAAATGAAGGAAAATCCACTCAAAAACCATGATGAAGGGAAGGAAACCAGGGTTCAAATCAATGACTTGGAAAATAAGAAAGAAATAAACAGTGAACAAGTACAGAATGAGGAAACAAGAACTGAAAGAAACAGTAAGAGGCTTAGGAACCTCTGCAACAATTTTAAATGTGCCAATATCCAGATCATAAGGGTGCCAGAAGGAGAAGAGGAAGAGCAAGAAACTGAAAACTTACATGAGAAAATAATGAAGGAAAACTTCCCAAACTTGGTGAAGGAAATAGACATACAAGTCCAGGAAGCACAGAGTGTCCCAAACAAGCTAGACACAAAGAGCACCACACCAAGCCACATCATCATTAAAATGCCAAATGTTAAAGAGAGAATCTTAAAAGCAGAAAGAGAAAAGAGTTACCTACAAAGGTGTTCCTGTAATACTAGCTGATTTCTCAAAAAAATAAATAAATAAACCTTGCAGGCAAGGAGGGACTGGCAAGAAGTATTAAAAATAATGAAAAGCAAAGACTTTCAACCAAGATTACTCTATCCAGCAAAGCTATCATTTAGAATGGAAGAGCAGATAAAGTGCCTCCTAGGAAGGTAAAGCTAAAGGAGTTCATTATCACTAAATCATCCATTGATCATTTAGAATGGAAGAGCAGATAAAGTGCTTCCCAGAGAAGGTAAAGCTAAAGGAGTTCTTTATCACTAAACCATTATTATATGCAATGTTAAAGGGACTTATTTAAGAAAAAGAGGATAAAAATTATGAACATTAAAATAACAACAAGCTCCCAACTATCAACAGAACCTAAAAAAATTTTAAACAAAACAGACTAAACAACCAGAACAAGAATAGAATCACAGGTATGGAATCATCTGGAGGATTATCAGCTGGAAAGGGGAAGGCAGAAAAACTGGGAAATGGTGCAGGGATTAGGAAGCATAACTGGTAGATATAAAATAGAGAGTGGATGTTAAGAATAATATAGGAAAGAGTGAAGCCAAAGAACTTACATGCATGAACCATGGGCATGAAATAAACAGGTGTGATTGCCAAGGGAAGGGGGTTCTAGGTGGAAAGGAGCAAAGGGAAAAACACTGGGACAACTATAATAGCATAGTTAATAAAGTACACTTTAAAAATAAAATAAATTAAAGAGCAGTTCAGTTGAGAGTTGAGGAGTCCCAGTTATAAGGAGTCCTTATAATCTAGCACTGTTGCTTGGCCCATAAACCTACAGGTTCAAAAGCAGTGCTTTGTGCATTCTATTTTTAACCACTGTTAATTTCTGATGTGGGTAATCAAAGTGTCCAGAAAAACATATGACACAGCATGTTCAGTAGAACATTATAGATTCATATCCTGGAATGATTTAATTGCAATGTTTCTAGATTAGTCTCTTCTTGGTCCCAGAAAGTGATTAGCTTGGATAAAGAAAGAAAAACTGGGAACACAATGTGTAAAGGTAAGATCTGGATAGACCAATCACAGTGGAAATAAATATCAGCTTTATTAACACTCAAAGTGCCATTCATTTATATTCCATAATTCAGGTTACTTAGAGTAACCCTCTGCACCACAATCTGTCAAAAAGAAATGAACATGTAAAAAAAATTTTTTTAAAGCAATTTTCATTGTGCTAATTATTGCAGGCCTTCATGCATGATACATCTAAACAAAGATGTGTGCGAACAATATATAGATTTCCATATAAACAAAGTCATTGATCACTAACAAAATATAAACATGGTTTCTTTCACATTAGGTTTTTAAATGGCTATTAAACAGCAAGAAAAACAAATACATAAAAACTATAAAACTCAGATTTTAAACATTTTTACAAGCACAACTTTCAATGAACAACACAAAGGCAAAATATGAATGAAATGTGGTACATACCACACTGCATCTAGCTTCTGGGAAGTTTTACTAATCATACTGGCTCCTTGTAACATAAGCTTAGTGACATTCAACCTCAACAGTGGACTTTATTCCTAACACAAGTAATTTTACATGGTACCGTATATTAAGATCAAGAGTCTTTCTTAACTACAATAACATTGTCGAGCTGAAAATTTAATTTCCATTTTTTTCTGCCAGTTACTTAAACAGTAAACACCCAATAAATGTTTAAACATTTCTAAACCAATTTACAGTCAATTTCAGAAAAATCACAATGTATCAATGTTTTGTTTCATAAAGAAGATCTAACCTTAGCCAGTTAAGTGAAAAATGAAGTTGGGAAGTCTTTGGGGTAGAATAAAGGAAACCTTGAAAAACAGAAGGACCAATGAAGAGAAACTGGAGATATAAAAATCTTGCCATCTTTCCAAGACGATTTAGTTTCTCACAGGTTTTTCATAGCTCTCAAAATTCAAAGGCCATTTTAGTGAATCCTGATTTTTTTTTTTTTTTTTTTTTTTGCTACTGCTTAAAACCTATTTTTTCTCTTTGTATTTCAGAGAAATCTCAAAAGAAAATTCAATGCTCTTCCTTAAAAGAGTATTTTAACTGATATCCTAGTAAATTTGCACTCAATTTTGGAAATACAAACATCTTTTGAATGGTTAAAAAAATTTTAAATAATTTTTATCAGTAAGCTGAAAATATATTCACATAGTAAATAATCTCTCAGAAAGCTTTTATACATATTTAATTCTAACTAAACTGTACCCTCATATAAAATAAGTTCATAAAATGTAGAAATAAATGAAAATAAGAAATTACTGGAATATATAAATGTGCCTACACACAAAAAAAGACATCTCCACACACATATCCCCTGATACACGAAGTTATGAGCATACTTTCAACTAGATGGATTTCTAAATACATATAAAATCAGAAAGTGATGTTGAACTCCTGAGGTCTTCAACAAAGAAAGAACCGTAGATAACTATACTTTGTAAAAGCAATATATTTCATTTAAGTCTGTAATAGCAGTGCAGTTACTGATGGCTACTTCTTGAAAGAAGTTAAAACATAGGGACAGAGACAGTAGTTCAATGCACACATTCATGATACTCATACATCATCAACAATTGGCCAGAGTAGTAAATCAGTGTACAAATTAAACATTTCCAAAAATGTGCAAAAATGTCAACCTTGATTAGGAAAAAAAGAAAGCTTTGTACAAAATTATAAACCACCCAGCAGTCATCTAAAATTAAAAATGTTTATAGAGAGAAACTAATAGGTTAAATATAAAGAATTGAATGGCTACATTAAAAATGCATATTAGGCCAAAGAGTAAATTTACAAATTGATAATCATAGTTTGTAATGATTAAAGTTTATTCTCAAAATTATCCAAGTTTACTCTTATTTACAATGATATTTGAAAAAAAAGAACCATGTGAAATATAAGAGATGTCAGACATTAAAAGTATTTTTGGTATTAACTCTTTTATAATATTTCTGAATTCAGGGTAGCAAATTTTAAAACCAACAACAATAGAAAAATGTAAACCTTTTACCAATTAAGATGGTATTTAAAAGACTTGTTTCTAAAGAAGTATTCTTATCCTTAAACTCTGCACTTTCATTTGAACAGGGTATATTGCAAGGGTTTGGTTCACTTTCTTTTGCCCATAAGCCTTTTCAACCCAAATGTTTCCAGTAATCCTTTTCTTATTCCAGGTGGGATAAAGATCTTTGGAAAAATGAGAATATATCAAATCCATTTTAGAATCTAAGTATCACCCTAGCTAGTGGCTCGGTGGATAGATGCAGACCTGCAAACCCAAAGGTCACTGATTCAATTCCCCAGTCAGGGCACATAACCGGGTTGCAAGCCAGGTCTCAAGCCAGGTCCATAGCTGGAGGCAGGTGAAAGGCTCCCTTTCTTCCTCCCTCCCTGCCCTTCTCTCTGAAAATAGTGAATAAAATCTTTTTTAAAAAAATCTAAGTATCTAGTATAGTGTAAGATGTAATTTTGTTGCTTATTTCTTCCTTCTAAGTAATGCTAAAATCACTAGGTCATATATGCTTTTATAAGATAAATTCTTTAAAAATAATAAAAATAAATAAACATAAAAGTGCTTTTCCAGTGTAGTCCCAAAACTTTACTGTTCTCAACTATCATCATGGGACTCAGATACCATTATTTGGGGACAAACTCTCTATGTATATTGGAGGGCAGATTCTTCCTTATATTCCAAAATGTCCATGGCACAAAGCAGACATCAGTCTATAATTTACTTTTCTTCACAGCTTTCCTGAAATGCTCCTCAAGTCAAAACATATGTTCACAAATGTTATGATACTAAGAAGAAAGTACACCACCAATTTGAGGCATCATAAGCCAATGCATCTATGGTTATCTGATGTTAATATAAGATTGGCGTGTGTACAAGCTCATTTGTATGTCTATATAGTTCCATAACAATTGAAGTAAATTCTGCATTTCCAAATGCAAACACTGAGCACCTCTACTTTTACTTGAAGGATAGATTGAGATACAAATTCTACTAGCACCTGCTTTGTCATTTTTATCCTATTAGGTTACAGGTAGGCAGAAGTAACAGTATTAAATCATTTTGGCAATGTGTGCAGGGAATATAAAAGCTTTGGTTTAAAGTGATTCTGATAATACAGACCATGAATGCAAACAAAAAGTAACCAGGCATAGGAAATAATAGTATTCACTGATTTAATGCCTTTGCTATTATTAACAATGATACTACTATTAATTAAAATGCAGAATTATGAAAAACAAAGAATTACATAAAAGACTATTCAGGCAATAGATAAAACTTCTTCTTGTCTTTATTATAGCTCTAACTCCTCCTTCAACTTTCTGAAACTAAACCATGTCCACTCTCACTATGAGTAAGAAAAGATTCTCTAGCCTCCCCTGACAGCTCATTACCATTTACAGCTCTGAAAGGCAAATATTAAAAAATGGTTGCCTCTCACATTTCCAACACCTATTACAGCACCCTATTCAGAATGCAGGCAGAAGTCAAAGTAAAGCTAAAGACAATTGAACAGTGGCTTCATAGCATGACTTCCCTACCCAACCAAAGAAAGGCGTAAGATAATTTTCTTTTGAAGATTTCATAAGCTAAGGAAGCTTGTTTTGACCATGTATGGTAGAATTTCTATTCCAAAGAGTTCATGAAAAACTACTGAAAATCAATTACTTTATATTATCTATACATACAAACTCAATTTTAATCTTTTAGCAACCAAGAGCTTGGCAATTTACAATAAATACCTATATTAAACAATGATTTGTACTAGTTATTTGTGGAAAATGTGCTTGTATTCCTACCCAAGGACAACTGCTCTCTTTCATTATCAGTAGGTCATACACATTTGAGTTGTTCCTCCAAGAATAGAGACTAATCTAACTGAACATACCTTCCCTCTTTCCCATTCCTGCCCCAACTCCACACACACACACACACACACACACACACTTCACAGAAAAGTAAGCTAGAATCTTCATCAGAATGTTAGATTAGAATCTTCTACCCCTGAATTTCTTGCACATTGTCCTAAGTCTAAGAGCCTTAATGTTTGTAAACCATTTAAACTTCTCTAGGGCAAAAACTAACAATTCTTCCTCTGCTATCAAAGTCATAACTGAACCATGATATATAAAGAACCCCGACAGTGTCAATATGACCGAAAATCAAGCAATCAACCTGGAAAACAATTTACTATACTTTTTTTAGAATTAGAATACCTCTATCATTACCTTAGGAGTTCATGTCTAGTGGAAACTGCAGTGTGTCTATCCCGGACTAATATTAATACTAATGTCTGTCTTTGAACATTTTTTAAAACAGGTGAAGAGGTAGAAAAGGGTAGGAGGAAGAAGCAGGCATTAAGAAATATTTAAGGGCCAATATACAGTCTAACGCCAAATTAACTCTTGAAATTACTGATTTTGGAAAAATCCTTCATTCTGGTGGGTAAATTACTGATTTAAAATAAAATTAAGGCATACAGAGAAAAAGGCACTACCAAAAATTAACAATTAAGTTGCTTTTCATTAACCTTTAACCAATCTTAAAATTCAAATAAATATGGACAATTACATTTGTAACAAAGGTCAAATAAAAGGAAACAGTAAGGTCTCAAGAAATTGTCCCTTTCTTAGTATAATAATTATCATTAACAGAATTCAATTTCTATCAAATGTTTCAGGTATTTTAAGTATTTATACCTAAAGAAAGTATTTGGCTCTTCTTTAAAAGAAAAAAGAAAAAAGGGGGGGGGGGTGGCAGGGGCAGGCCCTGGCTGGTAGCACAGTGGATAAGGTGCCGGCCTGCGAACCCAAAGGTCACTGGTTCGATTCCCCAGCCAGGGCACATAACCAGGTTGCAAGCCAGGTCTCCAGCCAGGTTTGTGGCTGGAGGCAGGTGAAAGGCAACCATACATTGATGTTTCTCTCCCTCTCTGCCTCTCTCCTTTCCTCTCTCTCTCTGGAAATTTAAAAAAAAAAAAAAAAAAAAATCTTAATAAAATAAATAAAACTTTTTTTAAAGGGGAGGCAGAATAAAATATTATGTTATGGAATAAATGCCCTCCATCACTGAAAACTTAAATAATAGGCTGGGTTTTGTAAGAGGGGGTCCTGAGAGAGAAAGGCTGCCTGACCGACCTATGGAGGTTCTTCTAATTTGGGGATACTTTTAATCTATGTTGTTAATAACATTTTAATTTGTAGCTGCCAATAATTACCCCAAATTGCTTTCCCTTTACTCATAAAAAAGAGGTTAGAATTTAAAACATCATTGCTAACCTTTCAGAGTTAGAGTAGACCCTATTGTTTGTCCATGTTGCTTCCTAGACTGTGACCACCTTAAGAATAAATTTAGTACCTGACACAATAAGCCACAATTATTAAATAAGCAAATAAAAAAGATTCACCCTATTTTGAAAACAGATTACTAGTCTTGATTGACACCAGGTAATTTTATATCCAAGCTATTGGTATTGGTCCCTAGACCCCAGTGAAACCATTGGCTCAGAACTCTGTCATGGGCTAAAGTCTACATGTGGCAAATATCTTGGCTTTTGAACTCAAGCTTGGTCGTTCCTATGAGCTATTCAGATTTGACTGTCTTAATGACTTCATGTATCTTATCACAACTCCATCTCAGAAATACTACAGACCAGATTTGACATATATGAGATAAAATAGCAGAAAGTTACTTTACACAAATAATTTCACTTTTTTAATGTACTTTCTACTAATAAGATAGACTCTCAAGCAAAAGCCAATTTAATTTACTCTAAAATGTTTTATTTTTTTTGTATTTAGCCTATGCATTAGTTTTTAACCATTTTTTTCAAGTTAGAAACCTGTTTGGAAAAATGAAAAATTCAAGAGTCATACTAAAAATTTCAAAGTCTATATGCTTTTAGATATCTTCTAAAGAATTACCAACAATCAAAATTTCCATTAGTCATTATGTTTTTCAACCCTTTTATTCAATATACTTTGCAATAGAAAAGATCTTGAACTTGGCCCAAACCTAAGTCATGACATTTTGAATCTCTCAAGGTCTAGGTAGAAAGATACTTCCTGAAAGTAAGACTGCTAATGAATCTTCTCCAGCACCAAAAAGACTGCCACAATCAAAGCAGAATGCATTTTAAAGGCACAAAGTCAGCAGTCTGACCATTTTTCAGCCTTAGTAAAGGAACATTACAGTACAGAAAAATCAACTGTGCATTAAAAAAAAAAAAAAAATTCCATTGAGAGTCATCTTAAAAAGTTCATATTTCATTTGTTGTTCCATACCATTATTAGAAATAGTAAGCTGGAGTGTTATATCTGACCCTGATAGAGGTGTTTTGTTTCAAAATTTTCTTTGTTAAATTTACTTTTGGTCTTCCGTTCCTTACCCACTTCAAGCTTTTTTGTTGTAGTAGCCTATATATACATATATATATATATATATATATATATATATACACACACACACACACACACACACACACACACACATACACATACACACATACATATATATATATATACACATATATATATCACACATTATATATATTAATTTTTCTTGTGGTTTTGGTACCTTTACAACTTGTTTTTAAAAATTCACATCACATTTTATATAACTCTGTAAACTATTAGTCTATTTTAAAGTCTTTACATAAAGAACAATATTTTCCCATAGCTAATAATATTTTTCTTATAAACAAAGGTCTTCTGCAGCAGTGTTAAAGTAGTAGTTTCTTTTCAGGTTTATTTTCTATAGCAGTTAAAGAGAAAAGAGAGACTAAAAAAAGCAAACAATTTTGCTTTGAGTTTCACAGTCTCCTAAGATTTCTCTCTGAAGAGCATTTGTCTCACAGTCTGCACCGCTCGTTACCCTGACAGACCAAAAATGAGCCAGAAGGAAATCATAACCACACAAGGCAAAGAAACAAAGAAAAAGCCTGCTGGTCCAGATACTATGATCTTGCTCAGGTAGGAGAGATGCCTTCACTCATAAAAAAGATAAGAAATATAATAGATCCATATCCTTGGGGAATATCTTACAACACAAACATTTGATAGTTGATTTTCAAGGGCGGGGGGAGGGCACTAATGTATATTCTTGGTGAACCACTTCCTTTGTTTATAAGGGATGGGAGAATCTTTGTGCTTTGACTTCTTTTCACACTAGCTAGTGGAATTTCAAATTTCCTACAGAGAGTACCAGAAAGGATCTTGATACAGTGAACCAAAATCTACCTAACTTCAGGAACAGTATTTTGAAAGAATCCCTAAAGATCATTCTTAGCAGAAAATAAAATACCTGAGTCCCCTATAAATATTATAAAAGGCATCACTAAATGGGCCTCCAGGAAGACTACTATTTTCTAGATCTTTAAAAAAATAAAATACTTAGCACTTGTTTTAATACTGAAAAAAACTGCAAGACACCAAATCATCGACATCATTCATATTTTTCAGTAGTACAAGTATATTAGAGATAGTGGGATTCTCCTACTAGTTGTCTTCTTCCATTTAATGTCCTTGCTTTTAGTGGATACATTATACTAGAAATAGCTGGTACTTTTTAACTTTCTACCAAGTAGTTAATTATTTGTTTTGATATGCTCTTCTTTCCCCACAATTATACATAAACTGAGTTGAGAAAAGAATATATACAGATGGCTGAATTAATAAGCTCTGTGTTTAAATTCATTGTTTCTAAAATGGAAGTTACTGATTTGGGTGCAATATGCAGCTGATAAGAACGGATTGCTACTTGCTGTTCAGATCATTCACCCTTGACTTAAGAGTAGTGATACCTTCTGCTGCAAAACCCTTGTTGTGCATTACATCACTTTCTCTCTGAAATTTATTTTTTACAAGAAACCTGCTTTGTAAATGGCTGTAACCAGTTTATAACTGAGGCTGATCTTTACAACACAGTTTCTCAACTTTGGCACTTTTGACATTTTGAGCAGGACAATTCTTTGTTGGGAAGGAGGAGGTGCTGGCCTTGTACACGGTAGTTTGTTTAGCAGCAGCCTTGGCCTCTATACTTACTAGATGCCACTAGTATCCTCCTAAGTTGTGACAACCAAAACTATCTCCAGGCATTGCCAAATGCCAAGAGAAATTATTCCCACCCCACCCTTGAGAACCACTGTTTCATTGTTTGTTTATTTTGAAGTGCTTTAATATTTTGTCATTCCAAGAAAAAGGGTTTTATCTCATGACACTAGCTTTATGGATACTCCAGGTTAAACATTTACTTCCTAAAAAATGTTATCTGTGAGGAATCAGGTGCTAGAAATAGAAAGATATACATTATTTTTATTTCTCTTTTCCCTTTATTTTGGGACTTCCTCCCTCAGGTAAAGAATTTAAAATACACTGATCAACACTTAGTTCTGCTTTTCATTATTTCTGTTGATGGGCCAATATGGTCTCTTTTATTGCTCACACATTGATTTAGAGCGACCTCCTTTTGTCTTTTCATTTGATTTTGCTCACTGACTTCCCATATACATTTTAAAATAAAATACTATCTTTTCTTTTTTAAAACAGAATGCTATCCCTCATGGTTTATGGATTCCAATAACATGAATCTTTTATAGTGTATTTGCTTATTTACTGGCAGGATTAACAAATAAACATACCTCTTATAGAGATTCATGTTTTCTATCCAGATTCCTACTGAACAAAAAGCTTGGTAGACAGAGGTTAGGATCTAAAGAATACAGATATAGGAAGGTTTAAGTTGAGTACCTACTCTAAAATCAAGTTTAGGGCTCAAACCCACAAATGAGAATCTATTTTAAATATTATCATTAAAAATTACAAATTATACATCATTTTCTTATTGTTTTCCATGTCTCCCATCACTGTCAATTTGTCAGTGACACAAAGAAAGACTATAATCTTTAGGTATTTCAAATGATTTGCTTGTATTAGAAAGAGAGATCATGTACTAAAGTGCTTTATGTCTCTGAACCACATCAGTACATTATAAAAATTAAATTAAAAAAAGTTTCAAGTTCTTTTAAGGGAAAAAAAGATTAAATATAAAAAATTTAGTTACTATCATTAAGCGAATTTAACCAAGAATCAAGAGAAACAATTTCCCTCTTGTCTTTTTTCTCCCACATCTCTCTTTTTTATAAAAAAGAAAAGTGCAGTCAGAGAGAAGGTAGATGGACAGATGTGAGCCAGGCAGAGGCACAGGAGAGGTTACTGGCTGCTAGTGATAATGCACAAACATGTGCCTTAAGAGTTCCTCAGCTGAAGGTCTCAGTTTGGCCTCTATAAAGATCCGTTTGAGGAAATCTCGAGTATAGTCTGAGACATGAGGTGGCAGCTTTGGATTTGTTGGCTGAGTGGCGATTTTAAATATGGCAGCCATTGCTTCATATTCCGCCCAAGGAGGCTTTTCAGTTAACATTTCTACCACAGTACAGCCCACACTCCTAAAAAGAAATTTTAAAATTAAATTACACAGACAATATCATGATGAAAGAAAACCAGATAACTACATAATGAGAAATAGGAGTGAAGTCTATATACATTTAAGTATAAGCTGGGTTGAAGTTTAGTTTCATTAAAAGGTTAGAATAGCATAATTTAAACATAAAAATCAATGAAAATAAATCAGAATCTAAGCACTGACTCCAATGGCTAAGCAAAAATCATTACTCATTTTATCATTTTTGCTTTATATAATTCTATAACCTGACATTAAATACAATTTTTTTCTCTTTAGCTTACAAACATTACAACTCATTGTTTGCCTTTGGGTGCCTAAAATGAGTTATCTATTGTATTAAGAAACTTCTCTGATAAAAAGTAAAATATGGCCATATTAAGTTCTAGCTTAAAATTATTAAGCAATTAAAGATTAACTGAATTATAAGATACTAACAATAAAGACTAATTACTTTTAAAGTTCTTCAGGGAACCTAGAGAAAGTTTTCTGATGCTTAAGTTGCTTAAGATGAAATTCTTCCTGAGGAACAGAAGACAGGTTCAAGACCTCTATTTATTTATTCAACAATTAAGTTTCAAAGAAGTAAATTAAAATATTAATCCTTGTAATTCCAACATCCTATTTCAAAAGTACAAAAAGTAATTGAGATCTAGCTAAGTAATTTCCATCCTGGTGGAAGTAAGGAAAGCTGGTGTTTTCAGGCAAACCTACCAGATATCAGCTTTTCTGCCATACCCTTCCCCACTAATGACTTCAGGGCTCATCCAGTACGGCGTGCCTGTGACTGACTTCATTCCTGTCCCCGAAAGACAGATGCTTTGAAGCCGTTTGCTGGCTCCAAAATCTCCTAGTTTGACGTTGCCTGTTGAATCTCGCAGGATATTTGCGCCTAAAAATAAGAAATATCTTCATTTCATTATTTTTATTGGCAGTTGGAATATAATGTAAAAGAACAATGGCTGAGAGTTAAATTTAGCAGACTCTTCTAATTTGTGACCAAAACTAGGCTGCTTTTCATCTGCCAATCTGTACCTGTCACAATGCCAGACACACAAACAGTTCTCATTAAGGATTTACAACGCAAACAATTAATTTTTAGAGTGAGGTATGCACTTTCAAACGTCAGAATGGAGACATGCTTCACCGCCTTCCACAACCAAAAGAAGGATTACATCTACTTCAGAACAAAAAACCACCAGAACTACCAAAAACTCGAAATGCATGGAAGTCCAACAAAGAAAGATATAAAGAAGTAATACTCATACAGACAGGTAGGAGGGGCAGAACGAGAGTAGAGACAACACAGTGTGGCAGAGGGGGAGGAGGTGGCAGTGGCAGCAGCAGCAACAGCAGCAACAAGAGCAAAAGCAACAATAGCAAGGCAATGGCTGGGGCCAACTGGCAGGAGGCATAGTTACACATTATAAAAGTTGGGAGGTAGCCCTGGCTGGTAGCACAGTGGATAAGGCACTGGCCTGCGAACCCAAAGGTCGCAGGTTCGATTCCCCAGCCAGGGCACATAACCAGGTTGCAAACCGAGTCTCCAGCCAGGTCTGTGGCTGGAGGCAGGTGAAAGGCAACCATACATTGATGTCTCTCTCCCTCTCTGCCTCTCCCTTCCCCTCTTTCTAAAAATAATGAAATAAAATCTTTAAAAAAATAAAATAAAATAAAATAAAATAAAAGTTGGGAGGGGGGATCAAAGATGGCGACAGAGTAGAGAGCAGTGCTGATGGTGTTCTCGAGTACCAGAGCAGCTGCAGGACAGGACAGGGAGCACGAGACGTCTTCAGGTCCCTAAGAATTGAAGAGGTCAGCATCTGGACTCAGGGGAGCACAGCCCAGAGGCAGCGGAGACCTGCAGGAGAGCAGCCCGGATGTCCAGAATACAACCAGACAGCCCAAATAAAGGCCACACCAAAAACAACAAGTGGAGAAAATCTGGGAGACTGCAACATTGAACTCCACAAATCTAACACAGACGGGTGCTCAACTAAGGCAAGGAAGCAAAGCAGGTTAATCCAAGGAAAAAGCAAAAAAATAAAAAGCAAGCAACAACAGACACCCAAAATGGGGGAAAAAAGAATCAGTCCATCACCAAAAGGAAAGGAAGAATCCCCAGAAAGACCACCATATGATACAGAGGCACCTGAAATATCAGATAAGGAATTCAAAAGAATGATGATAGAGAAGCTCAGTGAGCTCAGCCACATCAAAGAAAACTATAAACAACTCCAGGAGAACTACAAAGAACTCCAGGGAAGTTACAAGGAACTTACTGAGAGCTACAACAGCATGAAAAAGGACATAGAAACTATCAATAAGTGCCAGGAGGAAATGAAAAATACAATTTCTGAATTGAAGAATACAGTAGAAGGAATCAACAGTAGGCTAGAGGAAGCAGAGGACCGGATCAGCGAGTTGGAGGATAATGTAGACAAATACTCCAAGACAGTACAAGAGAATAACAAAAGGCTGAACAAGACTGAAGAGAGGTTAAGAGAGCTACGGGACAACATGAAACGTAACAACATCTGTATCATAGGGATACCGGAAGGAGAAGAGAAACAAGGAATGGAAAACCTGTTCAGAAAAGTCATGATAGAAAATTTCCCTAACATGATGAGTGAAAACATTAATCAACTTCAGGAAGCACAGAGGGTCCCACTGAAGATCAACCCAAACAGACCAACACCAAGGCACATTATTATTAAAATGGCTAATTTCAAAGACAAAGAGAGAATCCTAAAAGCATCAAGAGAGAAAAGACAAATAACATATAAAGGGGCTCCAATAAGGCTATGAAATGATTATTCGACATAAACAATTCAAGCCAGACGGGAATGGCAAAATGTATTTCAAGTTATGGTAAACAAAGGCCTGCAACCAAGAATACGCTACCCAGCAAGGCTCTCATTCAAGATAGAAGGAGAAATAAGGAGTTTCCCAGACAAAAAAAGACTAAAAGAACACATCTCTACCAAACAAGCATTGCAAGAAATGCTAACGGGTCTGCTTTAAAAATAAGTAAATAAATAAAATGAAGAAACAGAGAAAGCCAAAGAGGAATACAGACACAAATGGAGAAAATGGCAATGAATAAGTATCAATCAATAATAACCTTAAATGTAAATGGATTAAATGCACCAATCAAAAGACATGGGGTAGCTGAATGGATAAGACAACATGACCCACATATATGCTGTCTTCAAGAGACCCACCTCAGAACAAAAGATCGACACAGATTGAGAATGAAGGGATGGAAAAATATATATCAAGCAAATGGACACACAAAAAAAGCTGGAGTAGCAATACTGATTTCAGACAAAATAGATTTTACAATGAAGGCCATAAAAAGGGACAAAGATGGACATTTCATAATACTTAAGGGAACAATCCATTTAGAAGAAATAACTCTGATAAACATATATGCACCCAACATAGAAGCTCCAAAATATATAAGGAAAACCTTGGAAGACTTTAAGAAAGATATATAGACAGCAACACACTAATAGTAGGGGATTTTAATACCCCACTATCAACAATGGACAGATCTTCCAAACAAAAAATCCCCAAAGATGTTGTGGCATTGAACAACACTGTAGAGGAAATGGACCTAACTGATGTATACAGAGTCTTTTACCCCAAAGAAGCAAAATACACATTCTTTTCAAATGCACATGGATCATTCTCCAAGATAGACCACATGGTATGTCACAAGACAAGCCTCCATAAAAGTTGGGAGGGACACCTGGGGGGCAATCACAGCCTCAAACTAGACCATGAAGCTTACGTTTGGGTAGGGGAGGGAGGTATAAACCCAGATTGTTTCTGTGAAAACCAGTGGGGGTTGAGGCAAAGGAAGAAACTGCTAGTCTCTCAGTAGGGTCTGTTAGTTTACAGACCCTTATGGCTCTAGAACATCCACAAAGCCACCCATTCTGCAAACCATAGCCAGGGCACCAGTTCCATACAGGAAACAAGGAGAAGTGCCCAGAAAAGGGACAAATGCTGAGCAAGCATCACTGTTCCCTCAGACTTCCTCCCCTACATGCAGCACCGTAACTTGGTGAAATGGGTCACCCCGCACTGACAAATACCTAAGGCTCTGCCCCTTACGATGAAACAGGTATGGCAACTCTACCTAAGACACAGAGGCAAACATAGGTGCTGGTCAAGTTGAGGAGACAGACAACTATGGCCCAGAAGAGGGAGCCAACCACGTTTTCAGTGGGAGAATTAAGCAACCAGGAGATAGCCAACCTAACAGATACAGAGTTCTGAACAACTGGTGATGAAGATGCTCACAGATTAGACAGATATGCTTGAGTACGTCAAACAAAGGAGGGAAGAAGTGAAGGTTATGCTAAGTGAAACAATGGAAAATCCACATGAAACCAATGGTGAAGTGAAGGAAACCAGATTTCAAATGAACAATTTGGAACATAAGAAATAAAACAGTCAACTAGTACAGAATGAGGAAACAAGAATTAAAAAATGAGGAGGACCTGCCCTGGCTGGTGGCACAGTGGATAAGGTGCCGGCCTGCGAACCCAAAAGTCGCTGGTTCGATTCCCAGCCAGGGCACACATAACAAGGTTGCAAACCAGATCTCCAGCAAGCTCTGTAGCTGGAGGCAGGTGAAAGGCAACCATACATTGATGTAAAAAAAAATAAAAAATAAATAAAAAATAAAAATAAATAAAAATAAAAATAAATTAAATAAATAAATAAATAAATAAAAAATGAGGAGGGGTGCCTGGCTGGTAGCACAGTGGATAAGGTGGCGGCCTGTGAACCCAAAGGTCACAGGTTCGATTCCCCAGCCAGGGTACATAATCAGGTTGCAAACCAGGTCTCCAGTCAGGTCTGTGGCTGGAGGCAGATGAAACGCAACCATACATTGATGTCTCTCTCCCTCTCTGCTTCTCTCCCTTCTCCTCTTTCCAAAAATAATGAAATAAAATCCTTAAAAAAAAAAAAAAAAAAAAAAATGAGGGGCTTAGGAACCTCTGGGACAACTTTAAACCTGCCAATATCCAAATCATAGGGGGTGCCAGAAGAAAAGGGAAGAGCAAGAAATTGAAAACTTATGTGAAAAAAATAATGAAACTTCCCAAATTTGGCAAAGGAAATAGACATACAAGTCCATGAGGCAGAGAGTCCCAAACAAGCTTGACCCAGAAGGACTACATCAAGACACATCATAATTAAAATGTCACAGTTTAAAGATAAAGAATCTTAAAAACAGCAACTAAGAAAAGTTACCTACAAAAGAGTTCCCATAACTGTCAAGAGTTTCCTTAAGATTGTTGGCTGATTCCTCAAAAGAAACTTTGAAGGTAAGGAGCGTCTGGCAAGAAGTATTTAAAGTGATGAAAAGCAAGGACCTACAATCAAGATTGCTCTATCCAGCAAAGCTATCATTTAGAATGGAAGGGCAGATAAAGTGCTTCCAAGACAAAGCTAAAGGAATTCATCATCACCAAGCTTTTACTACATGAAATGTTAAAGGGATTTATTTAAGAAAAAGAAATCAAAACTATGAACATTAAAATGACAACAAATTCACAATTATCAACAACTGAATCTAAAAAACAAAAACAAAGCAAGCAAACAACCAGAATAAGAAGAGAACTGTAGATATCGAGATCATTTGGAGGGTTACCAGCTGGAAGGGGGAAGGAGGAGAAATGGGGAAATGGTACAGAGATCAAGAAGCATAACTGGTAGGTACAAAATAGACAAGGGGAAGCTAAGAATAATACAGGAAAGGGTGAAGCCAAAGAACTTCCATGCATGACCCATGGACCTGAACTAAGGGGGATGGGATTGCTAGAAGGAAGCAGGGTTCTGAGCAGAGGGGAGCAAAGGGGGGGTGGGAATGGAAGAACTATACAACTATATCAACAAAATTAATACAGTATACTTAAAAAAAAAATAAAACATCACATAATAAAAATCAAATTGGCTTTAAAATAATAATAAAATAAAACCTAAGAAGTATCTCCCATTGAAAAGGATTGGTTCAGGGGGAGAAGATGATGAAAAAGAAGGGAAAGGAGAAAAGGACCAGACAGGATAAAAATCAACAACAGGCCCTTGGGCACAGTTTTGCTATCATAAAGCAAGTTGCTCATGGCTGAAGCTTATTTCTCTGAGAAGGAACTTCCTGAGGGAGTCTCACTCTCACATTTCCCCCCCTGCTATAACTTAATGTTTGTTATCTTATATTTTACAGCTTTCCTAAATACTGGGTTTTGCTTTACTTTTACTTCTCATTTTCTATTTTTTTAAATCTCTTCTAACCAAGCTTTGATCTCTTTTGTTTTAAAATTTCATTTATTTTCATAAGAAGTTTATTTATTATAAACTGACTTTGATGGCCTGCCTTGAGTTAGTCCGTTGACATCTCTACTATAAAGCTCCTCTTTCCCCTCTTTCCTCTCTTTCCATACTGTACTCTTTTAGAAAAGTTCACTATGCATGGCCCATAGTTAAGGAGTCAGGAGTTATGCTCCAGCTGAGTAGACATATAAATTATTTGGAATTATTCTGTACAGGATAATTTATTTATTTGACCATATTCATTTATGTCAGTATGAGCACATGGATATCTAGTATGTACTTCAGGTTATAAACCAAAGCAACTTGTTTTTTCTTTGCTCAAGTCATTCAAGCTTTGGCCACTGGGAACTTTTTCTACCGGCTCCTGTATCCCTTTGTCATACTCTGATGACTACGTTCTTGCCTATTTTTGGTTTGGGGTTATTTTTAGCATTTTCTTACTCTGGGGCACTACTAGATGCTCCGGATTCAATTTGGGTATTTCCTGCACCAGTCCTACAATCAGCCATCTCTCCCAAGGAGCCTTGGTTACTTTCGATGATATCAAAAACCAAGATCCAGGTGCTAAGTTCTTTTTTTTTTTATTCTCTATTTTCCCCTTTATTTATCATTTTTAAAACTCAATCTCTTTTTCTGGGATTATAAATCTAGTTTGTCTTATATAAGTTATTTATTTTCATTTTTAACTTTTTCTATAAACTTTAAATTTTTATTATTTCCAGAGACAGGGGGAGGGAGGAAGAAAGAGAGGAAGAGACACATCAATGTGTGGTTGCCTCTCATGTTCTACCCCCTCTCCCAACTGAGGACCTGGCCCACAACCGGGCATGTGCCCTGTCTGGGAACTAAACCAGCAACCCTTTGGTTTGCAGACCAGTGCTCAGTCCACTGAGCCACACCAGCTAGGGCTAAGCTACCTATTTTTAAATGAGCAATTAATTTTGTTATCTAATTTCCATTTTAAAATTCACTTCATTGTTTTTAAGTTTCCTAACCATGTTTTATATATTTTAAAACGTCCTTCTTTTCTTTTTTTTTTTTTTTTTTTTTTGGCCTTTAAAAAGGAGAGTTATCAGTGGAAAGAATGTGAAAGAATGTGTACTGTCCATTCCCACCATCAGCTTCCATACTTGTCTTTCTATTCTCCCAGGAAATTTCGCTGGGTGACAGCTCTCCTTAGCCTCTCTGCAGAAGGTACAGGCTCCATTCTCTGCATGTCATAAGCCATAATGAGACACATACCAGTGACCCTGTAAAACAGCACTGACTTTACTGTTTAAAATAGTGTTGACTGGTCACAAAAAAACTTGTGTTTTCAAGCCCAAACACTGTTGACCGACAATGAGTTAACCCATGCTTGCACTTACATTAGCTTTTGCTATAAAATTGCTGGTCAACAAATGTATTAACATCTCATTGTGCAACACTTGAAGAGGGCTCTGCCAAAGAAAGGTACGATCTCTAAAATATTGAACCAGAGGAAGGACAACAAACAAGCCATAATTTACTGGCTACAGGCTGGAAAAAAACAGTCCCAAGTAGGTAACAGACAAGAAAAAGTATTGCCAAGGAGTAATCACCAATGTTAAACCAATGCCCATCCACCCATAGGGCTGAGGAGAAAAACATGTAATCAAGTTCCAAATATAATCTCCTAATTTTTCAAAACTTATTTTGTATACCTTAAAAGTAAACTATTGCCCTGACCAGTTGCGGCTGAGTTGTTTGGAGTGTCATCCCACAGCCTAGGTTGAAGGTACAGTCCCCGGTAGGGGAGACTACGAGAGGCAACCAATCTATGTCTCCTTCTCACATCATTGTTCCTCTCCATCTTTCTCCCTCCTTTCCCTTCTCTCTAAAATCTAGCCGAATCTAGATTCTTTATTTTTTTGTAAAACCACTTCATAGATTTATAAACATGATCCCATTTTTATGATCATTTGAACTTTACTGATTCTGTGAACCCCCACAAGGGAGCTACCCACTGTGGAGACCAGAACATCAGGACTAGTTAGAATATTCACTAAGTCTGTGAGAAAGCAGAATTGTATTTTAAAGGTGAATGTATTAATTTAATTGTTTTATTAATTTAAAAACAAAACAAAACTGTGTACTTAAAAAATATCTTATTACTTACCTTTGATATCTCTATGAACAATCATATTACTGTGCAAATAATGGACACCCTCCAGAATCTGACGGGTGTATTTCCTTGTCACATTCTCAGTAAGAGCTCCATATGCTTTTAATTGGTCCTTAATTGAACCCTAAAAGAAAAGAAAAAAAGAACTATGGTGTGGTTTGAAATAAAACCCACTATATTAAATCCTTGTTTTCAAAGGCAAATCTTTTCTCTTCAACAGAGAATATATTCAAATGTTTCTACCCTTCCTTGAATTTTAGTAAATTATGTACTTTGTCATGTAAAAGTAGATACTTGAATTTTACAGGTTTACCATTTGCTGTTTCCATTCCTCATGAGCAATCCCTAAAGGGACAGAAAGATGACATTCTGCTGGCTTAGACTTACAGACGTTGTGTGGAAAGCGCAGACAATGAGCGAGCCCAGCCAGCTACCCACACCTATTATTCAACATCGTTTGTTTCTCCAGTCTACTTATTGTGCCTCTGCCTTGTAGCAGTACATACAATAACCTGGCTACAACTGAGCTTTCCAAAAAATAAGTCCCCAAATGCTTGCAGGCTATGAATGAGTGATGGCCTTATGGATCCTCTACACCCTTAGGCAGCTGGGCCAGTGGCCTACAACAGATTCATTGGTATAGTCTTTTTACCTTTGTGTACCATAAAATGTTACTTTCTTCAGTGAACAAGTGGAATGGTCTGGGACGCACAGTGCCATCTAAAAATCGTGTGTGTGTGTGTGTGTGTGTGTGTAAAAGTAACATAGATAAATCAACTGCTATTCTGGGTACTAAAAATAAAGGAAATTATGATTTTACCCTGAAAGTAGTTCTAGATAAATTAAGGAAGAGAATAGTACATTTGGGAGAACTGAAGAACAAAACGACAATTTTGGAGAATCCTGATTCTATGGCATAAAGGGCTCCAGAATAATAAATTTAATGACAGAAATTATACAGCATCATTCACAAACTTAAAGAGATTTAGGAAACTCTAGGAACATGTATGTCCAATCCATATATACCATGGGCTAACTATATTACTACTTGGGTAACTTGCTTTGCAAATGTAAGGAATGACAATCTATACTTTGAAGAGATAGGTGCTCTGACAAAACCAGGTGCAGCTAATGAAAAACATAATCTTACACCTCTTCCTAAATAGTCCTGGTTTAGTCCTAAGGTTGCTAATTATATAAAGATTACCCATACCCATTTGCAATATAAATCAGTTCTAACCAACTAACCATTTTAATTAATCTTATCTTCAACAATCTAGGTCTCTATTCACACTTATTCATAATTGTTTTCTATTTTAAATATTTATTGCACAATAACGAAAATCTGAATATAAAAAGACCTCACAGTCCCAACATAATAATTTCTATTTTTCTAAGTTTCTCCTGCCCTTATCCAAATATCATATCATTATCATTATCATAATCATTATCAAAAAGCACTTATATTCTTTTTTCCTCTCTTATATAAGTACTTCCTCCAATTTTGCTACAGAGACTTCACAATTTTAATTTTTAAACATACATTTTTTTGAACATCATAATTTACTTCCACCAGGGCAATGAGTTTCCTTTACTCACAAATGCTAAAATAAACAAAACAAATGTATACAGCTTTCTCCTTTTGGATTACTTTTGTAGAACGAATTTCTGTGAGATTACAAGTCAAGAAGCTTCAGTATTTTTATGGCCTTTAATACAAGCCATCAATTTGTTTTCCAAAGAAGATATTTTTTTTAGAAAACTAATTTACATTGCCAACAAAATATTTGAAAATAAAAAGTAGCAATAATGAGCAACAATGATGTCACTATAAATAATAATTCACCATGATAAGAAAATCAAGTTTGCTGTTGCACCTGTGAGACTGAGAATGGTTAAGACCATAACTATCCAATGCTGATCCAGTTTTATCCATAAGTTTAAACTGCATGTAACAAGACTCATACATAAATCATGCCTTTTTCTGTCATATTCCACCTATTAAATTATGGCAATGCATGTATTTTTTTTAAAAGATTTTATTTATTATTTTTAGAAGGAGGGGAAGGGAGAGAGGCAGAGAGGGAGAGAGACATCAATGTATGGTTGCGTTTCACCTGCCTCCAGCCACAGACCTGGCTGGAGACCTGGCTTGCAACCTTGTTATGTGCCCTGGCTGGGGAATCGAACCTGCGACCTTTGGGTTCGCAGGCCGGCACCTTATCCACTGTGCTACCAGCCAGGGCCTGTATTTTTAAATGAGTAAATATACCACCACTTTGAAAACCATTAGTATTAGAATGGACTCTACATATTATAACAATAACATAGAAGGAATGACCAAGTTTGCAAATCATATTTTGTAGGTGCTAATGAAATTATTGGCTGAGGCAATGACTATCAATTTGTGTTAAAAATACATTAGGTGGATGGCTGAAAAGGAACTGGATACTCCTATGTGTCACTGCTATAGCTCATTACTTTCTGGTCTTCAGAAAAATGATAAAACTTTACAATGGAGGAATCAGGATGACAAGCACCCTAATCTAACAGTCTTAGCATCACTAACAATGGAAGAACAAAAAATTGCATATCTATTAATAAAATGCAACATAAAGTATACAGCATCATCTAATTCTAATAAAAAATTAAATCTGAATCTAATTTAGACTTTAGATCTAAGTTGTAGTTTATAGAAAATAAGGGGATAAACAAACAAGTTATATAATGCCATGAAGTGAGACTGTCAACAGAACCTCGCAAATCTATGTCTTATAAAAATTGTTCTAGGCTCTGGTTGGTGGCACAGTGGATAAGGTGCAGGCCTGCGAACCCAGAGGTCGCTAGTTTGATTCCCAGCCAGGGCACATAAAATGAGGTTACAAGCCAAGTCTCCAGCCAGGATCATGTCTGGAGGCAGGTGAAAGGCAACCATACATTGGTATCTCTCTCCCTCTCTTCCTCTCTCCCTTCCTCTCTCTCTAAGAATAATAAATAAAATCTTTAAAAAAAGAAATCATTCTATATTAAAATAAGAGTAAGGGATTTATCACCTAAATGTAATGTGTCATCCTGAACTGGATCCTGGTTTGGATAAACCAACAATTACGGATAATTTTAAGATTCTTGGAGAAATCTAAGTATGAACTGCTACATACGTAATCTATTTTAACTTAAAAAATTAGTTAAAAATACAAAGATAGATGAATAAGAGAAAATAAAATTACATCACTAATGTAAAATTCTTCCAAATTGTCATTAAGTAAAACATTTTATAATAAAAATTTTATTATTTCTCTTTCCTCAACTGAACCTATAAATAGAATTAACTGTTTCCAAAGGATATGCTAACTTACCCCTGGCATATATTCCATAAATATGGAAAGTGTTTTTTCCTGGGGATCCCTCAAACAGCCATAATACTGAACAATTCGCTCATGCAGCAAATTTTTCAACAACTGAATTTCACACTCAAGTGCATTTACTTCCTGCAAGACAGAAGTCATTGTTAAGCCTTCACAGCACTGTCAGTAAAAGTAAAAAATTCAAATATCATTGCCCATCAAGGCAATGATATTCAGATTTGATTCTGGAAATTTAATTTCCTAAGGAATAAACATTTTAAAGCACTAACAATAACTTTTTTAACAGTCCTTGAAGGTGTGCTAAAGCAACATCAAATCAGATTAGGAATATAATTGAGCATTAAAAGAGAAAAACTTACAAGAAAAAGTAGATAAATATCTATGTCTTGCAAATAATTTAAGGAAATATAAAAATTCTGTTATGTTATATTTTATTAAAATTGCATTTTTTTTCTGTGTGAACTGATTGTATAGTCAGTGCAGCAATTCTTACCTTGCTGGTCTCAGGCCTATCAGGGTCAAATTGAACTTGCTTAACAGCCAACTCTCTTCCTGTATCAACATCATAACAGAGGTAGACCCTGCCAAAGGCTCCCTGGCCAAGCAGTTTGCCCAATCTCCAGTTGGTTGGAGCACGTGGAGCTAAAAAAGAACATTTTCTTAAAACTGAATAGCTAGATAGAATAGAAATGGTTAAGGACTAAATGAGTGTACTGCTTAATTGTATATATTTGGATGTAAGAGAAAATCATGATTATCCAAATTTATAATGATCGTCATCTTTAAAACTTTTTCCTCAATTTTCTAAGAATTCTAAACCCAAACTAGGGTCATAATCTCGTAACTCATTTTTCCAATGTAACTATTTTCTTTCTTGGTTATAAATGTAATAGTATCATTTACTCTAAGATGCCACTGATTGTAAAATAGATTATTTCTAATCTTTACCGCAGCAATATTTATACTTAGTTTTCCATCTTCTGTGATGTAGAAAACTGGAAAGACCACCACTCTCATTTTAACAAGAAAATCTTGAAAACAGACACAGAGAAAACAGCAAAATATAGGGTGAACGTGATACACTAGCAATAATTTTATATCTCCTTACTTCACGTGCTTTTTGATTTTGAAAAACTATGTTTCTAAGGTTATGATTTAACATCACTGTTTCAGATATAAAGTATTAAATTCTGAGAGCAACCATCATGTCAAAGGAATACAATGTTAGAGCAACCAATTTCTGGACTGCATGCAGAGCAAAATGCTAAGGAAGTTACAGACTTCAATAACATCCCTTTAGGTACAGTTAACAATGTGAAGTGCATGATGCTAATCCTGATGTCACCACACCAGCAAGGAAAATGCCTAAGGTAGGCAAGGATTGCACAAGTCCAGATACTGTACACAGGATCCAGGAGATCATCAATGAGGATCCAGGAAAGTCAATGTGCTCCACAGCAAAGAGAACTGGAGATGCTGGATGCAATGGTTCGCAAGATTCTTGCTAAAGATATCAGATACAGATCCTTTGTTCTTACAAGAGGCTAGTTTATGACAGCAGACAAAGGAAAGGTGCTTTTAAAAAACAAGGAAACTAACAAAACTGAAAAATCCCAAAGCAAAAAAACCCTCTGATTTTCTTCTCTGATGAAAAGAATTCTCAGCAGGACCAAATAGTCAAGAGAAGAAACAACAGGTGGCTCTGTGAGAATCTTAATGAAGTCCCAATTGTCATGAAAATGAAATTTCCTGCTACAGTGATGGTGTTAGGTGTTGTCAGCAATGAAGAACATATCATGACCCTGCATTTGCTTCCACAAGGCTTGAAGGTGACTGCTGATGTTTACCTTGACATTTTGAGAGAAGTAGTTGTACCACGGATAAAGAAGCAAGTCACAAATGGACGTCATTTTATCTTCCACCAAGATGGTGCACCAGCACATAATGCCAAAAAGGTGCACAAATTTCTCAATGTCAGTGCTCCTGAATTCCGGTCAAAGGAAATCTGGTTGCCTAGTTCACCAGATGCAAATCCTTTAGACTATTATATTTGGAGCATTTGTGAGAAAGAAGTTAATAACCTCATTCCAATAAAGAGGCTGTTAAAGCTAAGACTAAAAACATTATGATGTCCATGGATAAAGAAAAGTTAATGAAAGCATGCTCAAGATTCTGAAGTCGAATCGAGTCTATTTTTGCAGCAAATGGAGACTTTCTTGAACAATTAAAAAAAATGACTATGTTTATGTATTTACATGTAAGAATAAATTTATTTCAAAATATAACTTTCATGGTATGTTGCTTACTTTATTAAAATTTTGCCACTTTATTGCATGCACCCTGTATAAGCAGAGGAACAAAGGTAAGAATTATAGAACAATTCTATAAATTCTATAAAATATAAAAGCCAAAAAAACCCAGCACGGATTGGTATGTCTCAGCTGATTGGAACACTGTTCTATAGACTGTAAGGTCCAAGGTTTGATTCCCAATCAAATCAGGTTGTGGGTTTGATCCCCAGTAGGGGAGGCACACGAGAAGGCAACCAATTGGTATTGTTCCCTTTCCACCTCTCCCTCCCATCTCTTTCTCCCTCCCTCCCTTCCTCTTTCTAAAAAGCAATTTTTAAAAATTGTCCTTGGGTGAGGATAATAAATAAATAAAATAAAAATAAAAAAGCCAAAAATCAATGAAGAAATGGCTTTAAAGTGCTATAAGAAAAAGAAATGCCCAGAATTCTTCATCTAAAAAATAAAATCTTTCGGCCCTGGCTGGTGGTACAGTGGATAAGGTGCCAGCCTGCAAACCCAAAGATTGCTGGTTCGATTCCCAGCCAGGGCACATAACCAGGTTGCAAGCCAGGTCTCCAGCCAGATCCGTAGCTGGAAGCAGGTGAAAGACAACCACACATTGATGTTTCTCTCCCTCTCTGCCTCTCTTCCTTCCCCTATCTCTAAAAATAATAAAAAATAAAAAAAAATAAAATAAATAAAATAAAATAAAATAAAATCTTTCAAAAATAAAGGTGAAATAGCCCTGGCTGGTGGTTCGGTGGATAGGCACCAGCCTGCAAACCTAAAGGTCGCTGGTTTGATTATCAAACATGGCACATAACCAAGTTGCAAGCCAGGTCTCCAGCCAGGAACATAGCTGGAGGCAGGTGAAAGGCAACCCATACACTGATGTTTCTCACCCTTTCTTCCTCCCTCCCTGCCCTTCTCTCTGAAAATAATGAACAAAATCTTTAAAAATAAAGGAGAAATAAAGACCTTTTCAAACAAAGACTAAAAGAATTTATTACCAGCAGACTTGTATCACAAGAAATTTAAATTATTGAGGCAGAAGAAATTTAACCTGATAGGACCTTGGATCTACATAAATATCTACAGAAGCTGAAAGTACATATAAAAGATATTCTTCTCTTATTTTTAATCACTAAAAGATAGCTGACTAAAGCAAAAATAGCTACAATGAAGTGTGAGTTCATAGATGTAAAGTAAAATATGACAAAACAGGTATTTGTAGTATGTGAATATTACTACAATCTGTAAACACATATCTTTGTATGTATTGCTTATGTTATAAAGTCCAAATACTTGACAATCTGGCTTTAGTTACCATTCTAGTCCAACTCCCACTCTTTCAAATAAGATATCCACCACTTTAGACAGAAAAATAAACTATTCCCCACTTTTAAAATATGCCATGGTCCCTTATACATGTCACCCCCTTAACCAGTGAATTCCTACTCACCATTTAAGATGTTGATTAAATGTTATTTTAGTATCATACTTAATCATGAAATGTTATACTAAAATAACATTTAATTATTCTCCCCATTAGACATCTTTCTCCCCATTAGACTGTATCTTAGAAGTGTATTTAAAATCTCAGTGCTATAATTTTAGCCATGTAGAATTTGTAGAGTACTTAAAAAAAATAACAAACTTTGAGATAAAATTCACATATCATAAATTCCACTCTTTTAAAGTGTACAGTTCAGGCCCTGGTAGGGGTATCTCCGTTGTTTGAAGCATCATCCATAACTGAAAGTTTATAGGTTCAATTCCCAGTCAGGGCACAAACCTAGGTGGCAGGTTTGACCCCAACCAGGGTGCTTAAAACTCCCAGTCCAGGTGTATATGGAAGGCAATCTTGTTGAATCTTATTCAATAAGGAAATGTCAATGAATGAATGAATGGATGACTAATTGATAAAAATTTTCCTAGTAAAATAGAAGGACAGAATCATCTAGAATAATTTAACAGTAATACCATGTTTATACCTGGCATTCCAGTTACCTTAGGAATACCACTTCTGTCTATTTTAAGAAGTTGGTCTCACTCTGAGGACTGGCTTATTATTTACACCTTTTAATACTATAAAATTCTGCAAAAGTTCTGTTAAACATTTCACCATGCCCAATTTCTATTACTTACAGCGGCTGGGTGGGCTGATGTCCATTACAGTCAAAGCAGGGTTATCTATGTCACTTCCTCTCCTTCTAATTCGACTATCATCATACTCTGGGGTAAAGATACTGCTTCCACTACTAGTGCTTAAGGAGTGATCCGTAGGACTGAAACTCACAGGAGACCGGAAGCTGGTCCCCTGTGTCCTTCTAGCTCTTGGAAAAGTTTTACGACCTACAAAACAAAAATATAATTACCTTACAACTTTTCTTAATATGTTGTAATTGATGTTTTCAAACTTTGTGATGTAAAAAACAAAAATCTGCCCTGTGACAAGGCTAAAAAAAAAAACAGAAACAATCATTATTTGACTATATGCTTTAAGCCTAAGATCAGTGTTTTCTTAGAGTTCAAGAAAATACCCTTGTTAACAGTTAATCATAAAATAATGAAAGTACAAGGAATAAAGAAAGGTGAAAGCAGAAATGAAAAGTATGGAAAAAACAAATAAGATCTGAATACAAATTCAAATCATCTTACATTAATACGTATATACACACAGAAAATCGTAAAATAGAACTTCCTAATTTTGGAATAAAAGTTGAAAATACGTATGTTATTCTGATTTCTAATCATGATTTAAAATATAAACCGAAATAAATAAAAATAAACTAAATAGGCCCTGGCTGGTAGCACAGTGGATAAGGCGCCAGCTTGCGAACCCAAAGGTCGCAGGTTCGATTCCCCAGCCAGGGCATATAACCAGATTGCAAACCAGGTCTCCAGTCAGGTCTGTGGCTGGAGGCAGGCGAAAGGCAACCATACATTGATGTCTGTCTCCCTCTCTGCCTCTCTCCCTTCCCCTCCTTCTATAAATAATGGAATAAAATCTTTTAAAAATAAATAAATAAATAAACTAAATAAAATATAAATCAAAATTTAAAAATTTATAGGTAGCAATATTTTTCCTTAAAAGGACTACTTAAGCCCTGGCTGGTGGCACATTGGATAAGGCTCTGGCCTGCGAACCCAAAGGTCACTGGTTCAATTCCCAGCCAGGGCACATAACCAGGTTGCTAATACAGGTCTCCAGCCAAGTCCATAGCTGGAGGCAGGCGAAAGAGGCAACCAACCATACATTGATGTCTCTCTCCCTCTGCCTCTCTTCCCTCTCCTCTCTCTAAAAATAATAAAATCTTAAAAAAAAAAAAGACTACTTAAGTATGAATTTCATGAATAAATAACTTCCTAAATAGTATCATTTTTAATCACTCTTCTTTTAAGGGAAAGATAAATATTAGATGAGTTGGCATAAAGCTAAGATGTTATTGTAGCTTTAGTTAGAATAAAACTTTAAAAAAATTTAAGCAGCAACTGTGCACGTCTCAGTGGTAGGTCAGCCTCCCCGCAGTCTCCCATGCAAATGGACTCCATGGCCTAGCGCCCCCATTTCTGCCACCCGTGATCGCGTGCCAAGGTCCACGAGAGGTCCCGAGGTTTCCACCAGCCCACAAGCAAGAGCATGACAGCCATTCCTTCCAGCAGCTCGCTCGTGGCCACCTACGACTAACAGCACCACCTGGGCTCCACTTCCAGTAACAGCTCCAGGTCACTGGTGAGTGAGCTTCTTTTTCAGGAATTCCACTCTCCCATTCATGACCACTGTGTTGGAATCCCCAGAGCACCTGAAGTCTCCCCAGACCTCCAGCAGCATGATCACCTATGACCTGGCTGGGGAAACCACAAGGAAGCCACCTGGAGACCAGCCCGTGCAGTGTCAACACTGCGCCCTGTCCTGAGTGGCCAACACCAACCACTAGATTCCAGAGGCACTAGGCTCTTTTGGCCCCCCCCCCCCACCCTTCCTGTGCCCCTCCTCCCCTCCCCTCCCCTCCCCATCCCATCCTACCCTACCCTGTAGACTAGGCAGGGTGCAGCAAGCAGAAGCAGTTGGGTTCTTTTATATCAAAACAGCAAAACATCAAAAGGGAAGTTGAGAGAGTCCCCTCTTTACTACCCAAGCCACAGGCAAGCCTTCCAGACACCCAGACCTTGCCCCCAGTGGAGAATAAATCGATGAGCAGCCAAAAGAAAAAAAAAAATTAGGCAGAAAACTAAATGATAGAGAAACAAGTTTATTTCTAATGGTATTACTTAAATATCAAAATTTTATTATTTTTAAGAATTTTCACAAACTGTTCTTATAGTCTGATTGCCAGTAACTTACCATCATTATAGTCTTGATGATGATATGAAACATGATACCGTCTTGGATATGTTCCTCCTTTTCCAAATTTCTCAAAGATAGGGTTATCAAAGTCTACTAAGACACAAAAGAAACTTGTGTTACTAACTAAAAAAGTCAAATATTTCCAATGATGAAAAACACATTTACACATTTTTATTTTATTTAAAAACAATTCCCATCCTCCTCCCAGTTAAAACATTATTTAATGACATAAACATTAAACATTCAGAATGTGTATAATCTAACCTGAAAATTCCTGATGATTATCTGGGTAGCTCTGTGCTCTTGGCATTCGTGACTTTGGATAGCTTTCTCTAAAAGTAGAAAATGTTATACATTAAATTGAGAGAATGTAAATAAGACATTAAATAATTTAACAGTGTATGTGTATACACTCTTATTTGGTACATGCAGGCAAAAAGAATGGCTTATAAAATGAACCCATAAGTATAGTGGTAAGAATGTTATGCTTTGGCATTGTAAGTGGAAATTCCTGTGTTTTAATCCTAGCTCTGCCACTTCACTAGGTGTTTTAACTTGGCAAGTCACCCTTCTAGACTGCTTCTACATCCATAAAAAGGAGATAACCTTTAACTCATCAAGTATATAATATTTCACATTACTATTTCCCTAAATTTCTTAATGTTTAAGGCTATCTTGAAGTAGATGTGGGCAAAGACAAAGGCTTCATGTACACAGGTAAAAAAAATTAAATGTATACTCCCTTAAAATATTATATTTTGACAATCTGCTTTCACAAATTAATCCCAGAGGAGATTAAACAGGTAAAGGGTTTTTTTTTAATCCTCACCCAGATGCCCAAACCACTGAGCCACACCAGCCAGGGCAGGATTCTAACAAAGACACTGACTCTACATGCTACACCACGTAAACAGCAGGGGAACACCATCCTGAGACCAGGAGTGAGGGTGCATTTGTAACTAAAAATTCAGTTTCAACTTAACCTGCCTTCTATCCCTGAACAACATTTGTAACTAAAAATTCAGTTTCAACTTAACCTGCCTTCTATCCCTGAACAGCTATTTTACAAAACTACTTACATTTTAAATCACAACCAACATACTGGGTCACAACTACCAAGAATGTTAAATTACTTATAATTTGGTGCCAGGATGAACATAACCCTGAATAGATGAAACTCATGAAATTTCTGAAACATATTAATAAAAAACTTGATAATAATTTCACCAACACAGTTTTAAAATTCAAAGTAAACTTACATACATTCTAAGTTTGCATTTAGCTCCAAAACACAATTTTGGCAAGCAGGAATGCTCAATATATTATAATTAGGTATCATTTTAACTAAAATGATATTGAGCACCATGAGGGTAAGGGATTTGTCCACACTACTAAAAATTCATTTGCTGTAAGTATAAATAAGAATCAATTACATTCCTCTAAATGTAGCACAAGTGCTTATAATTCAACACACTGAATATATATGCATATTTACCCACATATGTTAAGAAACAAAAACTATAATCAACATTACCCATCCAAAGGACTATCAAGTGATGGACAACTCCCTGAGCCAGAATTTTCAGGGCTGCTTAAAAATAATGGATCCAGCATCTAGAAAAACATAAGAGTTTCACCATTTGGTGTTATAAAACCAGGAGTTCCTGTTTTTTTAGGAAAAGGCTTGAGATCCAAATCATGTAACATAAAATTCACTCACTGAAAGTGTACTATTTAAAGGTTTTTAGTATATTATTAAGAGCTGTGCAACTTCCACAACAATCTCAGAACACCCCCAAAAGAAACCCTATACCCAATAGCAGTGCCCACCCACCAAGTTTCTCATTTTTAGATGTTTAAAATGAAACTGTCCTTTATAGGTACACTACAACTTGAAATTTTCCTAAGAGAAAAATATAGCTTCTCTATGGACTGTTAGCTAAATAAATGAAAGCTAAAAGATTTCAAATAATTTTGCTTATTATGAACTAAACAAAGACCTCACTCAAATAAGCCTAATGACACAGTGACTGCTACATTACTAGAAAATGAAAACTGCAATAGTAAGCAGCCAATTTAATGTCAAGGAAAACAACAGGAACTCCACGGAAATACTTCTATACTACTGAATTTGTAATAGCATTTTTTCCAATTGTTTATTTTGTTCATTAGATTACACAAAAATATGAAAAGCATCAGAAATTTGCATGTTACCCTTGCACAGGGGCCATACTAATCTTCTTTGTATGGTTCCAATTTTAGTAATATATGCTGCTAAAATGAGAACTTAACATTTTAAAATGTTTTAAAGAATTCACAAACCTCACCTTCACAAAGTTAAATATTTGTAGTTTTACTCTATGTTTCTAACATTAATTTAAAAATCTAAACATTAACCTCGAGATTACAAATACACACATTCATTCATTTATGGATGGGCAATATAAGACAATCCAGCTTTATGCCTACACACAGGCACATGTAAAATTAGTGGACATTTTCCTACATTTTTTACTATTTTGTTCATTTAAGGAAGATATGGGGCTGGAGAACACACACACACACACTCACACACACACAGAAATACCTGCCAAACCACACTGACCTTGGGAACATCCCTTTAAATGAAATGAAAAACCATAGCCAACTTTTGCTTACTTGGTCCATGCTCTCTGGAATAAACTCTCCTTCACTGTTGATACTGGTGAATGACCCATTGCGGGCAACCTGATGTAATTCATCTGGAATGTATCCTGGGGGAGGGGAGCTTTGATCTCTACTAGTGGGACCTCAAAGAAGAAAATTATATGATTTTATAAATTTAAGGTGGAATCAATTTTTGTTTTAATATACATACAGAATTTCTGAACTACAGTAGCAATAATTTTAGCAACTGAAACCCTGTTTTTATTAAAACTTATGAAAACATTCACATCTATAAAACTTCATTTAGAGCCCTGGCTGATGGCACAGTGGATAAAGGAAGGCACTGGCTTGCGAACCCAAAGGTCACTGATTTGATTCTCGGCCAGGGCACATAACCAGGTTGCAAGCCAGATCTCCAGCCAAGTCTGTAGCTGGAGGCAGGTGAAAGGCAACCATACATTGAGTCTCTCTCCCTTTCTGCCTCTCTCCCTTCGCCTCTCTCTAAAAATAAATTTAAAAAAATTTTTTAAACTTCAAATATTTTTATACCACCCTTAACTCCATCCTCATCATAATTATTAACCTCACTGTAATATTAATTTAAACTTATTAGGTGGTATGTTCATCTGACTGCTGACAACTGCATTATAGGTTCATAATAATATAACAAAGATTTTTATTTTTATTATTTTTTTTTTTAAAGAACTTTTTTTTTTTTTTAAATATTTTATTTCATTATTTTTTAGAAAGAGGGGAAGGGAGAGAGGCAGAGAGGGAGAGAGGCATCAATGTATGGTTGCCATTCACCTGCTTCCAGCCACAGACCTGACTGGAGACCTGGTTTGCAACCTGGTTATGTGCCCTGGCTGGGGAATCGAACCTACGACTTTTGGGTTCGTAGGCCGGCGCCTTAACCACTGTGCTACCAGCCAGGGCTAACAAAGATTTTTAGATAAATGCCACTGCTTCTGAATTTCCAGAGGTCACTTGTACCTAGGTGTGTTACCCCTCAAAGTAATTAATGGAAGGAGTCATGATGTAGTAGAATATGTGCTTTAGATTCAACCTGTTTAAATGGCAGTTCTAGTTATTTATCTTCAGAAACCCATTTCCTCACCTGTAAACTTGGGACTAAGTACCCCCTTTACAAGAGTATTGTGATTGTAAAATTATTCATTTTGAACATGTGCTATGCACATTTGGATCTAAGATTTTCTTTCCACTCTCTCTCTTTAACCTTTAGAAACCTAAAATAAGATGACTTCTTAACCACTTAGCCCATATTAACAGTGTTTTCAATTTGGAGTCCTGGATTTTATCCTTAGGTACTCCAAATTAGGCGTGTGTGTGTGTGCATGTGTGTGTAATGCTCCTGAATGTACATTTCTTCATAGTTTAGAAAACTGGAGAAACTAATATAGTCCATCTAATTAATCAGTTAATTTAATAAGTTAAAAAGAACATATGGGGAAGTTAAAAGGATTAAAACCTCAGATCAGAGTTCTTTTAAAAATAGGTTTTGGGCTCTGGCTGGTAGCACAGTGGATAAAGGCGCCAGCCTGCAAACCCAAAGGTTGCTGGTTCGATTCCCCAGCCAGGGCACATAACCAGGTTGCAAACCAGGTCTCCAGTCAGGTCTGTGGCTGGAGGCAGGTGAAACGCAACCATACATTGATGTCTCTCTCCCTCTCTGCCTCTCTCCCTTCCCCTCTCTCTAAAAATAATGAAATAAAATATTTAAAAAAAAAAAAAAAAGATTAAAAAAAAATCTTTTTAAAAAAAAAAAGTTTTGTCTTATGTAAAAGGATCATTTTAAGTATATGAGTATGCCGGTATTTCTTAGTGATGAGATACAGGAAAAAAGAATAAAATGATTACCAAGAGATGAGATAATTTTCTACACTTGACTATAAAATGATTAGAAACTCAACTATAAGCCAGGGGTTGATTTGGGCTTAACGACTATGATCACATTGTCCCTAATATTGCTATTCCTTTCGTACATGTATCATTGATAATAAAAGAGGACCAATATACGCATTACTAAAAGGAGACAGGGAAAGGACTGTGAAAGTTTCTTCATCCCCTTACTTAATAAATTCATTTTTCTTAGCTTTTGTTAGTAATGGGTATTGCCAGTACACTCTCAGTCAAGAACTCCACAACAGCAGAGTCCCATCCCAAAGTAAGGTTTTCCTTTAGCTACAGCTTACAAAAATAATTAAAGGGAATAACTGTCCATAAATAATGAAAAAAAGATAATGGTCACATTTATCAGAGCCATTCCAAGTTTAGAGGTGCCAATTAAAAACCAGTAATTTTATAAAATTCCCAGTTTCTTCTTATTATGGCAGTGAAGTCAAACAAGAGTGACAGATTCAGCACAATTTTGATTCAAAATAAATGTAAAATGTCAATTTAACTAGTGCATTTGGCTAATGCAACTGAAACAAATTGGCAGTCTTTAAAATGGTAAGTGCACAATATAAAACAGTGAATAAAAAAGTAATGTATAATTAATAATAGTCATGCTTTCTGGTTTGAAAATCAAAATGTACTTTAAAAGTGTTCTCTCAATTTATTGCTACAACTATCCCAAAATACATTGTAATTATATATAGAAAAAGTCTTGGATTTTGCTTTATGTTCTGATACAAAAACACTCAGAAAGCTATAAACTGGAATCTTGTTCAGGTGAATTCAATGACTAACCATCTATCCATTTTTTTTAAAAAAAAAGAATCATCTGGGAACAATGAAAATACATGTCTCATGATGAGAAAATGGTTAAGTTATAAGTTTACAGTGGACCAATGGGCAATTACATAAAACAATCGTTATAAGTAAATTTCAATAAAACAAAATTGTTATGCTCCAATGCTGTGAATATTAATCCTGTTATTATGTACATAAAATGTGATCTCACTTATGTAAAACATTAAACAGAGAAAGAAGGAACTATAAAAAAAAAAAAATATATGGGCTAAGTTACTGATCTCAGGTTAATTAGAGAGCTTGAATTAAAATTCAGGTATTCCTAATGTTCTTTCACCAAATCTTTAAATTACATAAAAATATATCCAAATGAAGATGAGAAATTTTTTTTTTTTTTTAAGATTTTATTTCATTATTTATAGAAGGAGGGGAAGGGAGAGAGGCAGAGAGGGAGAGAAACATCAATGTATGGTTGCGTTTCACCTGCCTCCAGCCACAGACCTGACTGGAGATCTGGCTTGCAACCTGGTTATGTGCCCTGGTTGGGGAATCGAACATGCGACCTTTGGGTTCGCAGGCTGGCACCTTATCCACTGTGCTACAAGCCAGGGCCGAAGATGAGAAATTTTTATTGCAATTGTATATTATCTCCATTGCTCAAAATTTCAGCATTTCTGAAAATTAGGACTTCCGTGTAAGACTGACACTTAGAAGGAAATAGTCATAAAATAGCTTTTTCTGGGGACTAAAGCCAAAATAACAGATTTTTCTTGGTGGTTCACATGTTAATATAACCTTTTCTTTCCTTATGCACAATCCTATTGTTACCAATCACATTGCTTATTCTGTCATCCTCCTCTGCTTCCTCCTTATTCATCTGTCTCGCCTTCCCTTCAGCTTCTCCCCTTCAAACCCATCTCAAATATGTTTTCATGCTAGCTTTAATGACCATATTCACTGCCCAATTTTGTTAAAAACATTTAGACAAATGGTTTTTAAGCAAAGTAACGCTCTTATAATATAAAAACATTATCAATATTTTATACAAATTGAAAACCAGGAAGTTTAGAGGACCTCTGCCCAGCATGTGCCCCTTTAATAGGCTTCCTTTAAAACACACAGCACACAGCATCCATTTCTCTTTATATGATAAGCTTAATTATAATAGTATATTATTAAAATAATATGCTATTATAGTATATATAATAATAGTATATAAAATAATATACTATTTAGTATACTACTAAAATAATAAAGCATAATCTGGAAACTCTTAGCACTCTTTATTTTAATAACATTCTTGGCACTAACTAAAAACTTAGAGAGAAGCTTATGAACATAATCCATCCATTATTTTAATATGTTAAAATAATTCTTTTAATTTTTTCCTTCCAGTTTACCTGTACAGTTAAAATTTCTTTGTGGAATTTGAATGTGTTCAGCATTAAAATACCATGGGGGTACATAAAGAAAATATTTATATTAGAGATTGCTAATCCTGTAATACTTGAATAATTTTTCAGGGAACATCAAATACTGGAAGTAGTTAACTGAGATAAATTACGGAAAGTATGCAGATAGTCTGCTATTTTTCAGTTTTATATTTATGTTACATAAAAGGAAAGAGAAGACACTGAGAAATCACCCATTTCTTAATTCAGATACTAGCTTTCTTACCTATTACAGGAAGCCGTTTTTTCCTCTCTGCTCCAACTACTGTGTTATCCAAATCATCTACTGATGGTAATGGTTCTAAGTTAGTAGTCTACAAAGTAAAAAGGATGATTAATGCTACTCTTCCCCTCCCCAGCTTTAAACAGAATCCTCTTCCCAACCTAGATATTCTATATTGTTTGTGAGTCTTATTAAATCTACTCTTTGACATTTCAACACAATTTTTCCCAACTTCGCAATTTCTGTTAGTTTCATATGTACAATACTATACTGGTAATTTTGACTATACAGTTTTGAGGAACATGGATATTAAACTATAGTTACAATTAATAATTTTAATTTAATCAGACTGAAAACATTATCAATTATTAAAGAATGTAACCATGTTTTATATGTTGACTTTTACCAGCATAAATCCTATAATCCTTACTGAAAAAAATCCCAATTCATACCTGTGTACTTCCGGCTATGACAAGTAATATCTTGAGGCTCTTCATATGAATACTACGATCCAGTAATTCCACAGCTTTGTCCAGATCATCTTGAGTAGTTAATGGAATTACCAACTAAACAAAAGGAATAATAAGAACCATTTAGGAATTATGCAGCCATCTTACCTGGTCAGGTCCATCCAGGAGCACCTCTATTATTATGGAATTAAAACTCTCAAAATATCTTGCTCTTTGATTTGTCAGTATAATAAAATTCTTAATGAATATATGTATCTAGATTGTTTTGCTCTTCTGATCCTACCACCACTAAAATCATAGAATAAATATGAACACTTTTTTGTTTCATTAATCATTAAATTCTTCTAGAAAACATTTAAAATTTTCTAGGATATTTTTATAATATTGCTAAACTTATGTTATAGTGTCTTCACTTGAAAAGAGCATTAAAGAGTACACACAAAAGCTATATAAAAGGTACTTACTATCTTTCATCTGCACTGATGAAATTTTTAATAGTTTTTTTTTTCCAATTTTAACCATAGATTTACATTCTTACTGGGTGTACTTATCAACATACCAAATACAATGAGCATCTCTGTGACAAATGCAATGGAGGGGATCATATCCCCAACCCCTGGGGACTTCACCACTCTAAGCAAACATACGCTAAGTAAGTCAGCTATCCAATAGTGGATACTCAATGTAGAAATCTGTTTTCATTGGTCTTCTAATGGATCAGACATTGTATTAAACAAAATGACCTGGAAGGTATATGAGAACAAGTATGACTCACACAATTTAACAAAATCAAAATGCCCTTTTTTAAAAAAATGTGAACAGCATAAAAAGATTCTTTCAATAACCTTCGAAGTACATATTCCATTTCATTAAAAGAAGAACAGAATAACAACAAGTGAACATATCCCACACTCAGCTACACAGTATGTAAGCCATTCAAATGTAAAGGCCTCATCAGTTTTGTGTCCTCTACAGTATAAAGATCTTGAAGACAAAGATGTCCCCCACAAGCAAGCACACACAGGCAATTAATATAGAGAATACAGAAGAGCAAACACTTGCTAAATATGTTTAGTAAGTATGGTAGAGTGAAAGCTTCATCTGCACCCAAACCCACTAGCTGACATAGTGTACATTTATTCTCTACAGATTTCTTCAGGAAAAAAAATTCATTATTTTAAGAAAGGCCACTAGACAAAAATACAGCAGGTCCTAATCACAGGAAACTAATTTTTGTTTATGTAAATTAGCCTATGATAAACTGGTTTCATTATAAGCAGTTTCACTTAGTCACAGAATCTGTTGATGCTGTTCAATGAGAACTCACTGTTTAAAGCAGAACTAATAAGAATTCTATCATACAATCTGGTCATGTTTACTTAATCTGTGCTTGAAATTATATTCCCAGCTTCTGTGCATAGCTTATAATACATATTACAACTTATCAACTAACTAGACCCTTTTTCCTCTATGAGACATTTCTTCTAATAACAAAATAAAAATTGTAGCTCTGGCTGGTGGCACAGTGGATAAGGCGCTGGCCTGTGAACCCAAAGATCACTGGTTCGATTCCCAGCCAAGGCACGTAAGGAGGTTGCAAACCATGTCTCCAGCCAGGTCCGCTAGCTGGAGGCAGGTGAAATTCAACTATACATTGATGTCTCTCTCCCTCTCTGCTTCTCTCCCTTCTCTCTCTCTAAAAATAATAAATAAAATATTTTTTAAAACATTTTTAATAAAATAAAAATTGTTTGAAGTAAAGTAAGCCTGACCTACAATATTAAATCATTTTCATTATCCTATCAAAATGAACCATATTGGCATACCATGTTCCTTCTTTAATGTTCTTTTTTATTTTGTTTTAAGCACTAGAAGACATTTTATAAAGAAATGATGGCCTTGGCTGGTAGCACAGTGGATAAGGTGCCGGCCTGCGAACCCAAAGGTCGCTGGTTTGATTCCCCAGTCAGGGCACATAACCAGGTTGCAAGCCAGGTCATCAGCCAGATCCATGGCTCGAGGCAGGTGAAAGGCAATCATACATTGATGTTTCTCTGTTTCTCTCCCTCTTTGCCTCTCTCCCTTCCTCTCTTTCTGGAAATAATAAATAAAATCTTTAAAAAAAAAAGAAAAAAGAAATGAAGATTGTTTTGCCAATTTTTCACTGGAGTGATAAACCTGAATATGTACTTTTATTACTACATGTTTATTTGTAACTAGAATGCTTACTTCTCCAAGATATGTTACTTTTGGGGGGAAAGACACTATCGCTTAAATCACAGTAATAAAACATTAAGGGAAATGATTTTGCTTTTCAGTTTGCATGCATGAACTCTGGACATTCTGGAGCAGGGCATGGAGCAGTAGCTTGTACTACTAGGGTTTTGATGTCATCCCTCGAATGTTCTGTTTTATTTGTTTATTTAAATAAGATTTTATTTATTTTTAGAGAGAGGAGAAGGGAGAGAGGCAGAGAGGGAGAGAAACATCAATGTATGGTTGCCTTTCACCTGCCTCCAGCTATGGACATGGCTGATGACCTGGCTTGCAACCTGGTTATATACCCTGGCTGGGAATTGAACCAGCGCCCTTTAGGTTCGCAGGCCAGCACCTTACTCACTGTGCCACCAGCCAGGGCGTCATATGTTTTAAGGTCGCCTATTACAAATTTTAAAACAAGCCCCTGCTTGTTCAAATTATACTAAATAAATCATACAATTTTTCTTGCTTCATGAATTCATTTTAGCCTCATTCATGAAGTCTGGCTTACTGATAAATCAGTTATGTGTTAATATAAACCCCTTCTGGAAAGGGAACTAAAAATTTAGTTAAAAAACCCACTTAATAAAACCTAAATTTGAAACAAGTGATTTATCTGACTTCATGTAGTGAAACATGAAAATAGTTCATAAAAAGGTTTCCCTCCTCTACTCATCTAAAATGGAAATGATCTTAGAAATCCACTCACTTTCCATGCACACCACCATATCTATCACGTGACAATGCACATACAGACACATCCATACCTGACACTTTATTACATAAACAGAAGCCTACCTAACAAATCAAATTAATTATGGCTTAACTTTCCTGGTTGGTTCAATTCTGGCAAACTAGAAGTTTACAGAATGGTTCTTTTGGAAGAAAATTCATATACAGCACTAGAAAAAAATATGTGTAAAACTGGAATAACAAGCAGCATAAAAGATTTTTTTTTTTTTTTGCTTGTCCATAGGCCCATAAAAATATCACCTCTTGTAAGATTTTTACTAGTATCACCAATGACCAAGGGCATGCATTGAGCGGGTCATGATGTGAATTGGGATGTGGTTGATTCAAAGAATCACAAATTCTCCCAGCATCTCCTAGTTGCAAGACATTTTAAACAATGTAATCTCACCCTAAAGCCTCCTCTACTACATTCCTACCCAAAGACTATCCAGATATAATGACAAAACCACTCCCAGAAATCCTTCAGAAAGTTTGAGGGGAAAAACACTGAAAATAAAATTTCCTAATTTTAGAAAATGGAAGAGTTCCTAAAACAACACATCATTAGCTTGATGTCATCAATCCTCAAGAAAACCCTACAAAATTTATATAAACAAATTGAGAAAACTCCAAAAAGAAACTGTTATTCTAGGAACAAGAACAGGTACAAATGATGTCAAACTAGCATCGTTTTTCTTAACAAACCTACTTGGTTGGTAAATCAAGATAATATTGTAGTCTTAATGCAGCTTGGCATTTTAAATTTTCCTATGATACAACTTAAGAGCAAACAAAAACAAATGTGCATCTGGGTTCCCCAAGAATCGTATAAGATAAAGATTCAAATTCAAGGCTGTTTATATGGAAAGATACACCAGGGAACACTGGTAGGAAAATGGGAAAGATGAGGAAGAGAAGGAGACACATAAAAGGCATGTTATGGAACAAGTTACCACTGTGGACAAATAGAGCCTATCTATTCCCACCTCCCACCCCACCCCATCCTGGATATGTACATACTTCAGCCTAGACCCTATAGCCACACCCTTGAAAAACCATCAGAATCTCAGTGGGAAATGAGGCCAGCACAAACAATTAATAAGCACCAAGATAGGACAAGGCAACAAGGGGTGTTCATGGCTAACAGAAAAGCCAAAAAGATTTTGAAAACTAAAATTTTAAAGTATTACTACATTATAGTACTCATCAGTTTGTTCAGTTTTATTATTTCTTTGGATATAGATTTTTTTTATCAAAATACTTTCTGTTTTCAGCTGTGTTTCTTTAGATAAGCTACATTAGCATATTCTTTTTTTTTTTTTTTTAAGATTTACTATTTCCAGAAAAAGAGGAAGGGAGAGAGGCAGAGAGGGAGAGAAACAGAGAAACATCAATGTATGGTTGCCTTTCATCTGCCCCCAGCCACAGATCTGGCTGGAGACCTGGCCTGCAACCTGGTTATGTGCCCTGGCTAGGGAATCGAACCAGCAACCTTTGGGTTCACAGGCCGGCACTGTGCTACCAGCCAGGGCCCATATTCTTTTTTTAAGTTAACAATAATTCATTTGAAAATCTAGTATTTTCAAATATTTTTATTTATAATGCTTTAATATCTACAATGCAATTTCACATGTGTTCTAAGATTAATTTTTGCTAAGCTTTCCACTGTCACTCCACTCTCACTGGTACTTTTCCTATTCCTGAAACACAGTCTTTTCCATCTTAGGACTTCTGAACTACTTTCAAGCTTCTTTATCAAAGCCAAGAATGTTCTTTCCCTCAAACTCTTTGCCAGGTTGGCTTTTCATACTTCAAGTCTCAGTAACGAAAAATTACCACCTCAGTGAGTTTCTAAACCATAGTATTATGCCTGGCAAATTCAACAAGTATTTTCGGGGGGAGTTAGGGGGACACTACAAATTAACAAGTTAGTATCACTGTCCCTAAAAACTTGAAGATCTCAGTATCTTGAAATCTCACAAAATCTGAAAGAAACTCTCTAATCCAAATCTTAAAGAAGGTTCAAAAAAGGTTTCCCCGGAAGAAAGAGCTCCTCAGTGCCACGGTAAGCCTGTAAATTCGTGCACTGACTCCCAAATAGAAAGATGATCTAATCATGTCTTAACCAACATGAAAATAATCCCATTTTAACTAAACTGTCTTACTACCAAAGCTCTATTGTCTGTGTAGGAAATATGGAGTATGAAAAAAAATTAGTTTATCATAAAGTACACAAAGTAAAAACAAGACATAACTAAGCAGCAAACTTCTAAGTAATACACAAAGTCAGTCCAGAAAAAGTCCAGCCATTATTTATCAAGAACAGTTTGCAAAACATCAAAGTAACCTGGCAGCCAAAGAGAGTGGACTGGAATGCTCAGGCGTGAACAATGACAATTTCATGATACTACTCAGTGGAAGACAGGTAAACGGCCTTGAGTAAGCAGGTGTACTGTGTGGCTATCGCATTCAAAATGACTGAGTAAGGAGAGCAACACACCTGCATCAAATTTTGCATTATGCTTGAACATTTCTCCATGGAAATTATTTGGGTGATTCAGAAGGCTGCAGTTATGAGCAACTGGTACCTTGCAGCTTCATCACAACAAAGCATCCACTCATGCATCACATCTAGTGCAAAGTTTTCTGGTGAAACATCTAATCATCCATGTGACCCAGCCCTCCTACAGCCCAGGTTTGGCACCCTGAAACTTCTGACTTTTCCAAATACTGAAATCACCTTTGAAAGGAAAGAGATTTCAGGCCATCAATGAGATTCTGGGAAATATGATGGGGTGAGTGGGAGAACTGTGTGAGGTCCCAAGATGCCTACTTAGAAGGGAACTGAGGCATCTTTGTCCTATGTACAATGTTTCTTATATCTTGTATCTTCTTCAATGTCTCCATTTTTCTTATTTCATGACTGGATATCTTCTGGACAGGCCTTGCATGCATTTCCTCCTTTAAAAGATTCTCATTCAATTATTTTTACACTAGCACCTTTTAATATTTTTGACAATGGAAAATATTCACTTTAATTAGTTAAAATTTACAAGTTTAACTGTTCTACATCATTCCTCTAATATAGCATATCCTTATCAATCCCTGAATAAAAGCACAGCAGTCCTAAAACAATCTCTGAAATAAATGCACTAGTTTCTAAAATAGGAACACTTAAACTTCACATATATACCTCATTATTGGTATAATGTAGATCCATGGGCTGTCCAAAGGCAGTTTTAGCTTTAGACCTCAGATCTTCCAGTTTAACTGGTCTAGGGAATTGAAGGATTCTGTATAAAAAGAATTTTTAAGTATTTTATTTTCTTAGGTATAGTTAAATATACTTGCAACAGTTATCTCTTGGACGGAGGAATTAAAATTAAGTAAAAATTAAACATTTACTTACTTGAACACTACAATGGCTTATTTTTGATCAAGTGTACTAATTCTCAGCATAAAGTTCCAAAAGTCTGAATTTTGTTGTATGCTAATAAAAATTATAAGAAAAAAATTCTCAAAATGTTTAATTCTAGTATTTCTTTCCTTTATCACAACAGATTGACCTGTGCTGCTCCTGGGGTGCATGCACTTGAGCCTGGAGACTACTATACTAAACTATAAACTCTGTAAGGGGAGGGACCATCTGTTTCACCCACTTTATTCCTTCATAGACCAGCAAATAGTAAGTACTCACTAAATACTGCTCCCTGAAAAAACTGAAAATATCCATAAAAGAATCGTAAATAGAAAAAAAGTAGACTGGACAACACTTGTATATCTGGTACATCCCATTTTTTAAAACATATCTCTATGTGAAATATCTTTACATCTTAGTTATGTGATTTGTGAGCCTTTTAAAAATTAATTTTTTTAAGCCCATGGGCCAATTTATTTTTATATTTGCACTTTTTAAAATTAATATATTTTATTTATTTTGCTATTATAGTTGTCCCAATTTCCCCCCCCCTTTGACCTCCTCCCCCTAGTACCCAATTTCCTCCAGCAATGCCCCTCTAGTTCATGTCCATGAGTCATGCATATAAGTTCTTTCACTTCTCTATTTTCTTTGTTCTTCTTAACATTCCCCTGTCTATTCTATAACCACCTTTTAAAGGCCTTAAAATGTTAAGATCTTTCATTAAAGTAACTTAATGAGACATGAATAACAAAAATGAAATCCCATATTCTCCAACTTCTATTAGGCTTATTAGTAACTGTTGTTAACCATCAACACACCCCTCCATTACTATAGGGAGACAGAGGTACCTGGAAGAAGACCAGGCTTACCTGTCTGCTAAATAATTTACAGCAACCATTCCAACTCACTTCTTTCAATGCTACTAATGTCATATGATTGGGGTCTCTTGAGAATAATGAAAATTGTGAATGTTAAACCCACATAAATTCTGTATAGTATCTGTGCAACAATACAATTACAATAAGCAGAAATACATTTAATTTTCATTGATTAAAAACAAAAGGAAATGGTAATATTTAAGGGCTTCATTATGCAACCACCTTATTTATTTCTTAATACTGCAAAGTAAAAACATTTACCATTTCTAATGTTTAGCTTGAATTTTGTCAGCTTCTCTCTTAAGTCTAAATACATGTTGCACATTACCAACGGGCTATTCCATTCTTAATTTGTAAGCCAAGAATCTTCATTAAAATATAGAAAGAACCTCTAATAGCTTTAACTAGAACATGTATTTAATTAAATCAATAATCTGAAATATAATGCTTCTTTCCTTACCTTTTTTCTCCTCTATGTTCAAATTTGACTCGGACATCATTCTGTAATAAAATAATATATCATTTCTGAAATCAGATAAAATTTCTAGAATTTCTAAATCAGTTTTTTCTTAGTCACTCATTTAATACAGTGCAAAGGGGTAAGGAGGTTTCATTTCAGTACCAACTCTAATCAATCAATAGGGTTTGTCAAAGAGCCAAGTTAAGAATTATATTACTGAATCTGAGATCAACAGGAAAGATCACCAAGATCTGTTAATAATGGTATCATGGGTAAGAGACATTTACTAATCCTGTTAGAAGAAAATATAGGATAATTCATTTCCACTTTTATCAAATTTTACCTATAAAAATCAGAATTACTCTCATTTGGAAATATATAGGACAGATTACTGTAAATAAAAACAATTTGCTTAAGTACTTTAAGAATGGCTAAAATATAAGCTCTAGAGAGCAGTTACAGACATTAAATGAAACTCTACCATTCTTTTTTTTAAATATCCTTATGGAAAAAACGTTTAACAAAATAACCGATTCAGCCCTGGCTGGTAGCACAGTGGATAAGGTGCCGGCCTGCGAACCCAAAAGCCGCAGGTTCGATTCCCCAGCCAGGGCACATAACAAGGTTGCAAACCAGGTCTCCAGTCAGATCTGTGGCTGGAGGCAGGTGAAAAGCAACCATACATTGATGTCTCTCTCCCTCTCTGTCTCTCTCCCTTTCCCTCCTTCTGGAAATAATGAAATAAAATCTTAAAAAAAAAAAAAGAATTAAAAATAATAGTAACCGATTCAAAAGTATAAAAGCTAAATAAACACACTTTAGGCAAATCTGTAAGATCAAGATATTCAAAAAAATAATTCATAGAACAATATAAATTTATTAAAATATTACTGAAACAAATACCTGCTTTTTTGGTGATGAAGATTTTGTTTTTCTGGTTTCCTGTAAGGATAATGCTGGTCGGCTAGCTTTATGAAGAACAGCCAAATCTTGCATGATTGAGTTCAAAGCTTGCTGATCATCTAGGTATTTTTAAAATAACATACTCAGAATTGTAATAGTAAATGTGTATTTACTATTAATATTCAACACAAAATGTATAATGAAATTAAATGCAAAAAATGCATTTAAAACATTTTCAATGCCTACACTTATTTTTATGAAATAAATTTTAATTATTTAAAAACTGAAGGCCAATAATATTAAAATAACACTGAACTCAAGCACTAACATCATACTAGGTGTCCTACATATAAGACATTTACAGGCCCGATCAAGTCTTTCTGGCCCAGACCAGTGTGGTTTAGTTGGTAGGCATCATCTCACAAAGCAAAAGGTCACCAGTTCAATTCCTAGCCTGGGCACATGCCTAGGTTGCAGGTTCAGTCCCGGGTCAGTCACATGCAGGAGGCAATAGATCAATGTATCTCTCTCACATGGATGTTTCTCTCCCTCTCTCCCTCACTTCCCCTGTCTCTTAAAAATAAATAAATAAAAGCGTTAAAAAAAAAAAAAAAAAAAGATAACATCATTCTGCTTTTTCTACTTATGTAATATCCTAGATGTGGATCAAAACAGTCCTGTTAATTCTTTTCTATGACACCTGAACAAAATATCACAAGACATGTAAAATCTTAATTTAAAATAAGTGGGTCGGGAAGAATAAACAACTTTCTATAAATACCATCATTACTTAGCAGTTTTGTCCAAAGTATAGAATTCCTTTTAGAGTTTTCTCTTCCGTCAGTACTTCAAGTCAAAAATAATAAAAGGATTTATCTGTGGATAATAGCCTATTGATTTTATGGAGTGTTTTCTTGAACTTCTTCACCATTAAGGTTCAATAAAATTGTAAGCATTTAAGACTATTAAATTATCTCAGCCAGGGACAATTCAAAAGGTAACAATATTAAAAAAAAAAAATTCATTCCCAAGGGGAGGAAAATAACCCAAATAACTGAGTGAAAGAATCATAAACCACTAACATTTAATTTCTTCCAAACATAGCAAAGATTTCTTCCTAAGAAATGCCAATTACTGTATATGCTCTCTGGAATAATTCAGAGAAAATGTAACTGACTTACTACTAAGGCAATTCCACTGATAATAATCAACAATTGGTTAAGTGAAGGAATTGAAGGACTTTACAGCTTATATTTTAAAATGTAACCATTTTGGTAAATTGTAAATTAATGTTCCTCAGTAGTAATAATTTGTTCTAGAGTAGTAATAATTAAAACATGCTTTATCTAGCAAGAAAAAATCATTAACAAGAATGTAGCTTCACAGGTTGCAAGCCAGGTCTCCAGCTAGGTCTCCAGCTGGAGGCAGGTAAAAGGCAATAGTACATTGATGTCTCTCTCCTTCTCTGCCTCTCTCCTTTCCTCACTCTCTAAAAATAATAAATAAAACCTTTAAAAAACATTTTAAAAAAAAGAATGTAGCTTCATCTTTCAAACACAAAAATAGCCAACTTCTGTAATGTATTAATTTTTGTGTAACTCTATATTACGTAGTGAAACTAAAATTAAAATTAATGAGAGGAAGGGTTTAACTAATAAAGTTCAGGTTTAGAGAAAATTTTATAAAGTAACCTTTGTAAAATAAAATTTAATCATGTTAGCCTAGCCAACAAGTAACTGAGCCAGTGGGTGTATGATCACAACATGTATACTGTAAATGGGTCCAGGTTAGGCTATGTAATTTTTTGATAAAGCTAAATCTTCCCTTAGAAAAAATTAGCTAAAAATTACCTCAGCTGGAATAAAATTATCTGACATAACCTTCCTGAGAAAAATAAGATTTTCAATTCTGCAATGGATGAGGGGAATTCTAATACTTAAACTACCTGTTTCCATTATTTTCATTAGAAAAAACTTACAACATTTGAATTTAAGCATTTTCACATGCTTACTATCACAACGCCAAAATTAATAAATACCTGGGAAGACCTTGGCCTAAATCTTTTATCACATTTATATATACTAATTACCTTATTTAAAAAAAATTTTTAAAGAGTATCATTTTCTATCTATCATACATATACAAGAGGGACACTTGAATAAAAATGATTTCTGAGAGAGATGACATACTAATAGAGAGCAATTTAATTATGTTCCTTCTTTTTCTACCTTGAAGCAGTATCACATGGTCACACAGAGGAAGCAGTGAGTTTCTAACACATTAAAAGGACATTTAGTTGAGCACAAAAATCAGAAAATATTTGAGAAATAATTTCAAATAAAATCTTCTATTAGTCATGTTTAATTAGATACCTCATTAGAATTAAAAAAGAATTATAGGAAATTTTCCTCAATAAAAAATTCAAGTATCAGCCCTGGCTGGTAGCTCAATGGATTGACGCCAGCCTGCGAACCCAAAGATTGCTGGTTCGATTTCCAGCCAGGGCACATAACCAGGTTGCAAGCCAGGTCTCCAGCCAGGTCCTTAGCTGGGGGCAGGTGAAAGGCAACCACACATTCATTATCTCCCTTTCTTTTTCCCTCCCTGCCCTTCTCTCTGAAAGTAATGAATATAATCTTTAAAGAAAAAAAAAAAAAGTCAAATATCTGTGATTCATACTTCAAAATATTCATATGACTACTTTGATATGTTTTTAAACACTGGCTGTTCTTCATTACTTATTTGAGAAGTATGGTAGAAATCAATTTAATACACAGTTTAGATCGCAAGTAAAAGTAACCAAAATAAAAAGTTGTTAAGAATTCAATAAAAAGATACTCAATTTGATGCAAAACAAAAGTGGAGAATGTGAGCCACATGATGGCACTGCACTCATGGTTAGAGAGAAAGTGGAAATTTAAAAAGTAGGAAAATGGCACGTAAGCTTATATACTTCCATAAGTAAACACTTTGAAACTGGGCTAGCACTTCCATTAAAGAACATGGACAAATTTCATCTCTTTGGCCTGTAATGTTGTATACATACATACATACAACAATGAATAATACGTTGGTTAAGCACATAGTAGGAAAAGTGTAATTAAGTTAAATATTGGCAAGTTTATGCCAGAGTTAAGCTATCAGTATCAATCTAAGTTTAAAAACTTGGCTTGGATGGGCATTTACTCCCATTTGTTTCTAATGTTTCCCTGTTCAATTCCTGTCTCATATTGGAATCCATAACCCCAAGGAGAAAAGAAAAAAAGAGGTAAAGGAGAAAAACAGATATGTAAACCAAACACCCACAATCCGTTTTCATTTTTTAGCCTCCATTTCCATTAACATTATGATCCCGCAAAATAGTCACAAGAGCTGTAAAATATATCCCAAGTGCCAAATATGTGCTGGTCTATGGTTATAAAATAATTTATTATTTTTATGCTGTTATTTATTTTAGTCTATATTATGACACTGTTGGGTAATTAGAACAATTGCTCAGCATTCTTTCAATCCTTAAAAGTTAGGTTTATTTATCAACTAATCTTTCTAGCCATCATACTCAAAGAAAATCGATCTTAACAGTTATTTATTTACTGAAGATTTTATTCATTATTTCCAGAGAGAAGAGCAGGGAGGGAGGATGAAAAGAAGATGAGCATCAATGTATGGTTGCCTTTCACCTGCCTCCAGCTAAGGACCTGGCTGGAGACCTGACTTGCAACCTGGTTATATGCCCTAACTAGAAATGGAATCAGTGACCTTTGGGTTGACGGGCCAGCGCCTATCCACTGAGCCACCAGCCAGAGCTCTTAACAGTTTATTTTTAATGTCCCTTCAATGTTCTGCATGAAATGGTCATTCCAAAACTGTAACAATATAAGAAGTACTTCAACTGAAAATTTATTAAGTAAATACAAAACATTACATACATCTATTATATTATAAAATTTCTTTTTTTACCTTTTTACTTTTTTCAATTATAGTTTACATTCAATATTATTTTATATTAGTTTCAGGCATACAGCATAGTAGACAGTCATATACCTTAGAAAGTGTCCCCCCCACCCCCAATATTTCCAGTACCCAACTGGCACCATACACTTTATAACATTACTGATATTTCTTATGCTGTACTTTACATCCCCATGACTATTTTAACTACCAATCTGTAGTTCTCAATTCCTTACCTTTTACTCCCAGTTTCCCAACCTCCCTCCCCTCTGGCAATCATCAGTCTTTTTTCTAGATCTACGTATTTCATTTGTTCACTTAATTTAGATTACACATGTAAGTAAAATCATATGGTATTTGGTTTTCTCTAACTTATATCATTTAACATAATACCCTCTAGGTCTATCCATGCTGTTGCAAGTGGTTAAGATTTTGTTTTTTTATGGTTGAGATATATTCCACTGTATGTATGTAAAAGGTTGGCCAAAAAGACCATTTAGTCTTTTCACAAGACACATTTTTCATTTTCACCAATAACTTTACTGTTTTTGAATACGTTGGCTTCCAGTGGGTAAAGACCAGGGGTGCTGCCAAACATCTCCCAATGTATAAGACAGCCCCACAGAGAAGAGTTATTTGGCCAAAATGTCAATAGTACAAAGAAACTTTGCAAACCACTTCTGACACATTCAATCAGTCACAGCACCTTCTCCATACACTGCACAAGTCTTTTTGCATTTCAGTTGTATTTTTACCTTTCCTGAAATAATAAAGCATAATGCACCAAAAATCACTTTTCTTCCATCTTTAATACTAAAATAGCTACACAAAAAAAATCATCAATTTTGATACATTTTTCAATTATATTGTATTGATTGTATTATTACAGATTTTCCCCCCTATTTGCTCCCCTCCACTCAGTAAACTGCCACCCACCACCCCCCAGTCTCAGGCAAACATGCCATCATTTTTCATGTCCATAGGTCATGCATATAAGTTATTTCGGTACTCTTTTTCCTATATTGTACTTTAAATTCCTATGGTTATTCTGTAACTACCTATCTTGTACTTCTTAATCCCATCACCTCTTCACCCATTCCCCCACTGCACCCTCCCATCTGGCAAACATCAATTTTCTTAACTTAGTCCCTTTATCATTTCATATAATGGTATGGTGACGATGAATGGCTATAGTTTTATCCTTTTTTCCATTCCTTTTTTAATAATTTTTTAATTAATTTATTGTTGCTGTATTTATCCCATTTTCCCCCTAAGCTCTCCCCTGCCCCACCTTCCCCATCCCCTCTCCCACAGTCAATCCCCACATTTGCCCATGTCCATGGGTCATTTATACTAGTTTCTTGACTAAACTGTTCCCCTTCTTTGCCTCTTTTTTTCCCACTCCCCTCTCCCCACTGTCAGTCACTTCTTTGTTTCCATGCCTCTGGTTCTATTTTGCTTATTTATTGTGTTCATTAGTATCCTGTATTAGTTGAGATCATATGGTATTTGTCTTTCTCTGACTGGCTTATTCCACTAAGCATAATACTCTCCAGTTCCATCCATGTTGTCCCAAACCTTCGGTTTTTTCCTTGTCTGGGAAGCTCTTTTATCTACCCTTTGATTCTAAATGATACCTTAACTTTGCTGGGTACAGCAATCTTGTCTGTTAAGTCCCTGTTTTTCATGACTTTGAATGTTTCTGGCCAATCCCTTCTAGCCTGCAAAGTTTCTTTGGAAAATCAACTGACAGTGTTATGGGAACTTCCCTGTAGGTAACTAACTGCTTTTCTCTTGCTGCTTTTAAGATTTTCCCTTTATCTTTGACCCTTGGTATTTTAATTATGATGTATCTTGGAGTGGGCCTCTCTGCATCTGTTTTGTTTGGGACTATCTGTGTCTCTTGAAGTTTCATGCCTACTTTCTTCAGCAAATGAGGTAAGTTTTTATTTTTTCAAATAATTTCCAATTTCTTGATCTTTCCCTTCTCTGGCACCCTCATGATGCAAATGTTAGAATGGCTGAAGTTGTCCCAGAGGTTGCTTCCACTATCTTTGGGTTTCTTTCTTGTTGCTATTCTGATTGGTTGTTTTTTGCTTCCTTACATTCCAAATCACTGATTTGATTGTTGGCTTCATCCACTCTACCATGTTTCCCTATAAATTGTTGTTTATTTCAATTAGTGTATCCTTCATTTATAACTGGATCTTTTCTATGCTGTTGAGGTCCTCACTAAGTTCCTTGAGCATTCTTATAACCAGTGTTTTGAACTCTGAATCTGATAAGATTGCTTATCTCCATTTTGTTTAGTTCTTTTTCTGGAGTTTTGATCTGTTCTTTCATTCGGGGCTTGTTTCTTTGTCTTGTCATTTAGGCAGTCTCCCAGTGTTTCTATATATTAGGTAGAGCTGCTTTGACTCCCTGTCTTGGTAATATGGCCTAATGCAGTAGGTATCATTTAGAGTCCAGTGGCACAGCCACCCCTATCACCCAAGCTGAATACTTGAGGTACACCCTTTGTGTGGGCTGAGTACACCCTCCTCTTGTAGTTAAGCCTTGCTTGCTGTTGGCAGGTCAATGAGAGGGATTTACCCAGGCAAGTTAACAGCAAGAACTGGCTATAACCACTGACTACCACCTTCTGCCCTCTGTGGAGGATCAGCTTTGCAGGGGCAGGGTGGTGGTACTCTGACCTGTTCTGTTCCTGCCCACTGGGTGCACAGGCTCTGGTGTTTCTTGGGTGGCACTGGTCACAGTCAGTCTCCGCCTGTTTTTTCTGGGGCCATCCTGCTTGAGCTATAAATCTGAGATGGCTGCTACTTATGCTAGGCTTTGAGAGTCTCAGGAGAAGCCAAGCTGTGAATCTAGGTTGGCTGCTGCTAGTGTCGGGCCTGGCACTCACTGAGGCCAGCTGTTGCCTGTTTAAGAGGATTTAGAAAGTTGTGAAGCATGAGCCAAGACCAGCCATTCATATGGAAAAGCAGCTTAGATGGGCCTGTAAATTGAAGTAAGATGGAGTATCAGAGGATCTCCAGGATGGGACAAACAGTGTTAGTCACTTTGATGGAGTCTCAGATATGGCACCAGCTTGCTGGCTTGGGTACAGAAAAGGGACAATGACCTCTGCTTGCCTTGAAAGCAGACACTTCAGTTTCTCCCTGTAGGCCTCTGGTGCCTTTCAAGTTTGCTAAGCCAGTGCTGGAGCTCATAGGGAGTGAGTCTGAATAGGTGAGTCCATGTGTAGGTTCTTTAAGAGGAACTGCCTGGGGCTCCAGAAGTTTCTTCCACCAACTCAATCCCCACTGGTTTTTGCAGCTAGAAGTTGTGAGGACTTATCTTCCTGGCACTGGAATCCTGGCCTGGGGGTTCTTGTATGAGGCTAGGACTCCTCACTCCTGAGATATCCCTCCCAGAATTTTATACACCACATGTGAATGTGGGACCAGCTAGTTCTACATTGCGCCCCTCCTACCAGTCTGAATGGATATGGTTTCTTCAATTCTGTAGTTTTCAAACTTCCATTCAACTTGATTTCTGACCATTGAGGGTGGTTGTTCTTCATTTTATTTGTAATTTTGATGTGTTCATGGGAGGAGGTGAGCCATGTTTGCCTAAGTCATCACAATCTTGTCTGGAAGTGAGTCAATAAGTTTTTTCAGTGCACACTCATAAGACAGCTGTCATGATGTAATCTAGCAAAATTGTTTCAATGAAGTTAAAAACAACTAAGTACCACTACAGCCCCTGTATAGTAAAAAGTAAACAAATTTTTTTGACCAACCCAATACCACAGCATTTTTACCCCCTTGTTTATGGATGGGCACTTGAGTTTCTTTCAGAGCTTGGCTATAGCAAACAATGCTGCTATAAACACAGGGATGCATATATTCTTTCAAATTAATGTTCTGGATTTCTTTGGATATATAGCCAGAAGTGGAATTGCTAGGTCACAAAGCAGTTCCATTTTTAATTTTTTGAGAAACCTCCATATCATTTTCCATAGTTGCTACAAGTTTATCATGTACACATAGAAAAAAATGTCTCCCCTATTTTATCCTTTAATTGTAAACAAAAAAATTCTTTTAGTTTGAACTCACCCATTATGGCAACCAGCTCAACAACATGAAAATTAGTGTAATGGTTCTCCCATCAGCATTCTTTACTGCCATAGGAGGTAAAAAAAAAAAAAAAAAAAAAAAAGACATTAATAATTAGAAACAGAAGAGGCGCACATGTACACGCACACACACGTGCGCACACACACACACACACAATGCCTATATTTAAAAAAACAGTGAGAAACATACAACAGTAATATTTTATACAACTTGTTGAGGACGGGTCCTTTATTTTTCCCAGACACTCAATTATTGAGAATGAAGAAAAAAATCATTATTATTTTATATTGAATTTAACTCAGTGTTTTTCATACTTCTATCTATCTAGGCTTAAAAGAGAATTTTTGAGAATCAAAATCCTTAAAAAATAATCCAATAAAGTCAAATTCCTATAGAGCAATCGCAGATATAAAAATGAGTAAAAAGGGTTGAGGACATCAACTGCAAACAGTAAAGACCTACAAAAACTTGCTATTCCACAAGAGAAAAAAATTGTCAGAATGCAGTCTTCAGAACTCTGAAGTGAACCAAAGGTGACCAGCAGCAATCTAAACAGCATTCAAGTATCTCAATAAAAAGAGAGAGCCCTGCGGTGTTCTGCCCCTTCCTATTCCTATTGCCCCACCCTCTACTCTGAGCTTCAAAGTAGCAATGTAATCCAAAAGCCCATATTCCCCATGAAAATGTGCAGCTTAGAAGCCATAAGATAGGACAGATGGGGCAGAAATACCTTCATTGTCCAATTCTCCCCCAAATTATCATTATTTGCCCTATCTAGTGGTTGGATGGTAGATCCTACCTGAAAGGCTATCTTTACTTACTGACTCAAGACTCTTACAATGCAAAAAGCTTTGGGTGTTAAAGCCAATCAGGCTATTAATGAATTGTTTCAAATGTCTGAGAAAGGGGGAAACAGCTGAGGTGAAATAATAGGTTAAGAAAAAAATCTTTTTAGAAAAGTTGAGGAATGAGGTGTCAATAGAAGGCTTTGAGAAGCTCCAACAGACTTCTAGGGATGTACAAGTTAAACAAATATCCAAGGCTGTTGCATAATGAAGTAAGTCTTAAGAAGGCCCTAAGGCTTTCACTTCTAGCTAACCATGAGGCCCTGTGTAGCAGAGTAAGTGAAGACTACGGTGAAGATGGAAACACCTTAAAAAAGAGTGCTAAAGGCCAAACCCAACACAAAGGCAGGGAACCTCTCAAAAAAAAAATTGAGACTTATTGGTTCTGGGAATATAAGGAAATGCATCTCTTATCTAACAACTAAACTAACTGAGCAGTCTTCAGTCACTACACACAACAAATAATACGAACTTTAACAAATTAGTTTTTAAGTCACTAAGTGAAAAAATAAGAATAACCAAACAGGCAAAACTGGGAAGGGAGGAGAATATGATTTCCAAAGGTGGCACACTATAATATTTTAAATGTTCAGTTTTCAAGAAAAAGTTGTAATACATACAAAGACAGCATGGTTCCATAAACAGGAAAAGAAATAAATCAACAGAAACTGACCCTCAGAAAGCCTATGTTATTAGACTTAGACTAACAAACCAAAAACAATAAATCAGGTACTTTAAATATGTTTAAAGAACTAGGGAATCCATGCCTAAGGAACTAAAGAAATGTATGAGAATAAGTCTCATCAAACAGAGTAAAAACAAAAAATATATATTATTAAAAAGGAACGAGACAGAAAATTTGGCATTGTTCAGTACAATAACTGAAACCATCAAACACACACACAAAAAAAGGCGTAACAGGAAACCTGGAAGGAGAGAAGGGAGATATAGGGGAAAGAAAGTGTGTTTAAGAAATAAAAGCCTAAAACTTCCCCACCAGGGGTCAGGCTGCAGCACCAAAGCAAGGGCTTGTGCATAACTGAGGCACACTGCTCCTTGCCAGTGACCTTTTTGACCATGAGCAACACAGCAGATAACAGAGTGGCCAAAAAAAAAAAAGCCTGAAACTTCCCAAATTTGATGAAAAACAATATGTACATGTCCATCCCAGAAACTCGGTGAACTACAGACAGAATAAAATCAAGGTAACCCAAACTTAGACACATCGTAATCAAACTTCGAAGACAATCTTAAAAACTGCAAAACAGTGAAAGAAATCATCATGCACAAGAGATGCTCAACTGATTTCTCACTGGTAACCAGAAGGCGGGAGAATGACATTCAAAGTGCTGTAAGAAAAACACTGTCCCCCTTGCTGGTGTCACAGTGGATAAGGCAACGGACTGCGAACCCAAAGGTCACTGGTTTGATTCCCCAACCAATGCACATAACTAGGTCTCCAGTCAGGTCTGTAGCTGGAGGCAGGTGAAAGGCAACCATACATTAATGTCTCTCTCGCTCTCTGCCTCTTTCTCTGCCCATCTCTCTGGAAATAATGAATAAAAGATTAAAAGAAAAGAATAAGAAAGAAAGAAAAGAAAGGAATAAAATCTTCAGAAAAAATTTAAAAGTAGCAAAAAAAGAAAAGAAAACGAGAATTAAAATAACACACTGAAAATATCTAACATCAAAGAAGACAGTAAGGAAAAAATGAGTAACAAAAAACAGAATATACATAAAACATAAATATAAAAGAGCAGATGTAATCCTACCTTATGTGTAATTACATTAAATGTAAATGGAATGAACAAACCAATTAAAAAGCAAACATTAAAAAATACGGCCCTGGCTGGTGTAGCTCAATGCACTGAACACCAGCCTAGGAACCCAAGTGTCGCTGGTTTGATTCCCAGTCAGGGAACATACCCAGGTCTCCAGCCAAGTCCCCAGCTGGAGGCAGGTGAAAGGCAACCATACATTGATGTTTCTCTCCCTTTCTTCCTCCCTCCCTTCCTCTCTCCCTAAAAATAATGAATAAAACCTTTAAAATGTATATACATACATACACACAAACACACACACACACACATATATATATATGATTCAGCCATGGCTGGTGTAGCTCAGTGGATTGAGTGCCAGCCTGAGAGCCAAAGGATCACGGGTTGGACTCCAAGTCACAGCACACGCCTGGGTTGTGGGCCAGATCAGGGAGTGCAAGAGGCAATCTCACATTTATGTTTCTCTCCCTCTCTTTCTCCCTTCCTTCCCCTCTATAAATAAATAAATAAATAAATAAATAAATAAATAAAACATGATTCAACTACAACAGAAATATTTTACACTCAAAAGTAAAAACTGATTGCAAGTAAAAGGACACAAAACGATGTACCATGTAAAACGTGCCAAAAGACACCAGGAGTGGCTTTACTAATAGCAGATAAAGTACAATACACTATAAAAGTTGGTATTAATAGAACTACTCTACTCAGAGGAAAGATGGTGACAGAGAAGAAAGCAGTGCTGATGGTGTTCTTGAGTACCAGAGCAGATAGAGGACAACACAGGGAGCGTGAGACGTCTTCAGGACTCTAAGAATTGGAGTGGTCAGCATCTGGACACAGGGAAGCACAGCCCAGGGGCAGAGGAGACCAGCAGGAGAGCAGGTGAGACAGTTCCTGACCGACCGGCTAGCAGGCCGAGGACGGCTCTGGGCAGGGGCAGCTCTGCCCAGAGGGGCGCGTTTGACTGAGGCCAGCACCGGGCTCCCTGGCGACTAGAAGTCGGAGCAGTGAAGTGTGGGCAGCGAGGGCAAACGACATAGGGAACGTGGAATTGAACTGCTGCAGGGGAGGGACTGTGTGAGAGACTCGCTCTGGCAACAGGGAGAGGAAGCTCCTCACTGGGCTAGAGGCGAAGGAGAAGAGTCCTACAGGTAGCAGGAGCGGGAGAGCGGGGAAGTGCACCTGCCAGGGCAGCGAGAGGGCCAAAAACGGTGCTGCTAGGCCACCGGGGAAAAAGCAGCTTGAAGCCCCTGCGAGGGGGGGAGGCCCAGCCCTGCACAACCACACAGGCCCCCAGGCACCGCAGAAACTCCAAACTGGGAGCCAGGAACTAGTAGCGGGGTCAACTGATCCGCCCATTGCCTGAGACAAAGGCCGCAGATCACAGAGGCCGCAGATCACAGAGGCCGCGTAAAGGACTCCTCCGAAAGCTGGTTGGCTTGAAGGACTGGCACTCACCCCAGGGGAGCGGGGCCCTATTGACGGACAGGGGCTGCCTCCTCCAGGAACTGCTGGGGCAGAGCCAGTTATCACAGGGACCAGTGAGCTTGCAGGCTGCCCTGCAGGGGGGGTGCTGGGTGCTCATGGCGGGCAGGAACCTCGCCAGGAGTGGCAGGGGACACCCTGTGGGCCCGAGAATACCGGCAGCCCTAAAACCCAGCTAGGCTACTGAAGGCCCAGCCTAATGGGGGGCTAACACTCAATCAGCCCTGACTGTGAAAATCCTAGGCCCTGCTATGCCAAGACCAGCTAGACTATAGACTGCTAAGACCTAACAAAGAAAAAGAGGCAGCCTCAGGAAATGGAGTGCTACTAATCTCAAGCACCTGAGTTATACCTAGAACTATATGAACTATTAATCCCCAACATATCCTTTTCAAAAGTTATTTCTCAGATATTCTAAATCCCACCCCCCCACCTCAATCCACCTAAATACCCAAGACCCTCCCCCTACTCTTGAATTAAGGTCTACTCACTCTCTGGCTACAACGCATTCCCAGTCCTCAATCTAAGCATTCTTCCCTTCCCCAACCACCTAAACCCTTTCTTTATTCTTTTCTTCCTTCCTTTTTCTTTTTTTTTTCCTTTTCTTCCTGTTAAGCCCACTGGTTCTGGCTCCGCCTGGACCAAAGTTCATAAAGGGTGAACAGACACCTAAACCCTTTCTTTATTAATACTGATTTCTCTTAGTCTTGTGACTTTCTCCCCCTGTTTTTTTTGTTTTCTTCTTTCTATTCTTCCTGATAAAGCCCACTGGACCTGGCTCCACCTGGACCAGAGATCATAAAGGGTGAACAGACATCTAAACCCTTTCTTTATTAATACTGAGTTCTTTTTGTCTTGTGACTTTCTCCCTTTTTTTTTTTTTTTGTTTCTTCCTAAAAGCCCTCAGGTCCAGGCTCCATTTGGACCAATCAGAGATTATTAAGAGTGAATAGCCATCTAAACCTTTCTTCTTATTTTTATTATCGATTTTATTTCTTTTTTCCTTTTGTTTTTTTGTTTATTTCTTTTTGTTCTCATTTTGTTTTTTCTGCTAAAAGCCCACAGGTCCAGAATACAACCACAGCCCAAATAAAGGACACACCAAGAACAGCAAGTGCAAAAAATCTGGGAGACAGCAACACTGAACTCCACAAATCTCCTATCGCAGAAGGGTGCTCAACTAAGGCAAGGAAGCAAAGTAGGTTAACCCAAGGAAAAAACAAAAATAAAAATAAAAAGCAAGCAAGAACAGACACCCAATATGGCGAAAAAAAGAATCAGTCCATCACCAAAAGGAAAGGAAGAATCCCCAGAAAGAACACATAATGAAACAGAGGCACCTGGAATATCAGATAAGGAATTCAAAAGAAAGATGATAGAGAAGCTCAGTGAGCTCAGCCACATCAAAGAAAACTATAAAAAACTCCAGAAGAACTACAAAGAACTCCAGGGAAGTTACAAAGAACTCCAGGGAAGTTACAAGGAACTTACTGAGAACTACAGCACCATGAAAAAGGACATAGAAACTATCAATAAGTGCCAGGAGAAAATGAAAAATACAATTTCTGAATTGAGGAATACAGCAGAAGGAATCAGCAGTAGGCTAGAGGAAGTAGAGGATCCGATCAGCGAGTTGTAGGATAATGTAGACAAATACTCCAAGGCAGTACAAGAGAATAACAAAAGGCTGAATAAGACTGAAGAGGGGTTAAGAGAGCTGCAGGACAACATGAAATGGAACAACATCCGTATCATAGGGATACCAGAAGGAGAAGAAAAACAAGGAATGAAAAACCTGTCCAAAAAAGTCATGATAGAAAATTTCCCTAACATGATGAGTGAAAACATGAATCCAGTTCAGGAAGCACAGAGGATCAACCCAAACAGACCAACACCAAGGCACATTATTATTAAAATGGCGAATCTCAAAGACTAAGAGAGAATCCTAAAAGCATCAAGAGAGAAACAACAAATAACATACAAAGGGGCTCCAATAAGGCTATCAAATGATTATTCAACAGAAACAATTCAAGCCAGAAGGGAATGACAAAAAGTATTTCAAGTAATGGTAAACAAAGGCCTGCAACCAAGAATACCCTACCCAGCAAGGCTCTCAATCAAGATAGAAGGAGAAATAAGGAGCTTCCCAGACAAAAAAAGACTGAAAGAATACATCTCTACCAAACCAGCATTGCAAGAAATGCTAACGGGTCTGCTTTAAAAATAAGTAAACAAATAAAATGAAGAAACAGAGAAAGCCAAAGAGGAATACAGACACAAACAGAGAAAATGGCAATAAATAAGTATCAATCAATAATAACCTTAAATGTAAATGGATTAAATGTGCCAATCAAAAGACATAGGGTAGCTGAATGGATAAGACAACATGACCCACATATATGCTGTCTTCTAGAGACCCATCTCAGAACAAAAGATTGACACAGATTGAGAGTGAAGGAATGGAAAAATATATATCAAGCAAATGGACATCAAAAAAAAGCTGGAGTAGCAATGCTGATTTCAGACAAAATAGATTTTACAATGAAGGACATAAAAAGGGACAAAGACAGACATTTCATAATACTTAAAGGAACAATCCATCAAGAAGAAATAACTCTGATAAACATATACGGACCCAACATAGGAGCTCCAAAATATATAAGGAAAACCTTGGAACACTTTAAGAAAGACATAAACAGCCACACACTAATAGTAGGGGATTTTAATACCCCACTATCAATAATGGACAGATCTTCCAAACAAAAAGTCCCCAGAGATGTTGTGGCATTGAACAACACTCTAGAGGAAATGGACCTAACTGATGTATACAGACTCTTTTACCCCAAAGAAGCAAAATACACATTCTTTTCAAATGCACATGGATCATTCTCCAAGATATACCACATGGTATGTCACAAGACAAGCCTCCACAAATACAGGAAACTTGAAATCATACAAAGCATCTTCTCAGATCACAATAGCTTGAAACTAGAAACCAATCTCAGGAAAAAAAACAAAAATTCTCTAACTCATGGTGACTGAATAACATGCTTTTAAGCAATGAAGGGGTCAACAATGAGATCAAAGAAGTAATCAGAAAGTTCCAGGAAACCAATGACAATGAACACACAACAGCCCAAAATCTATGGGATACAGCAAAGGCAGTTCTCAGGGGGACATTTATAGCAATACAGGCCTTCCAAAAAAGGTTACAAGAAGTTCATAAAAATGACCTACCCACAAAGCTCCAAGAACTAGAGGTGCAACAACAAACAAAGCCCAGAGCAAGGAGAAGGAAGGAAATCATCAAGATCAGAGCAGAACTAAGTAACTCAGAGATTCAAACTACAATTCGAAGAATCAACAGGTCCATGAGCTGGTTCTTTGAAAAAATAAAGAAAATTGACAAGTCCTTATCCAGACTCATCAAGAAAAAGAGAGAGGACCCAAATAAACAGAATCTGAACTGACAGAGGCGAAATCACAACTGATACCTCAGAAATACAAAAGATTGTAAGAAATTACTACAAACAAATCTATGACAAAAAATATGACAACCTGGATGAAATGGACACATTTCTGGAAAAGTATAATCTACCAAAACTGAACCCAGAAGAAGCAGAAAGCCTGAACAGGCCAATAACAACTAGTGAAATTAAAGAAGTCATCCAAAATCTCCCAAAGCACAAAAGCCCTGGACCAGATGGATACACAGGTGAATTTTACCATACATTTAAAGAAGAACTAACTCCTATCCTCCTCAAACTATACCAAAAAATTCAGGAAGAGGGAAGACTCCCAAACTCTTTCTATGAAGCCAATATTAATCTAATCCCAAAACCAGGGCAAGATACAACTAAGAAAGAAACCTACAAGCCAATATCTCTGATGAACATAGATACTAAAATTCTCAACAAATTATTGGCCAATCGGATTCAGCAATATATTACAAAGATCATACACCATGATCAAGTGGGCTTCATCCCAGGGATGCAAGGGTGGTACAACATTCGTAAATCAATAAATGTAATACACCACATCAACAAACTGAAAGACAAAAACCATATGATCTTATCAATAGATGCTGAAAAAGCATTTGATAAAGTGCAGCAACCATATATGATAAAAACCCTCAGCAAAATGGGAATAGAGGGAGCATACCTCAACATCATAAAGGCCATCTATGAGAAACCTGAAGCCAACATCATACTCAATGGACAAACACTAAAAGCTTTCCCCCTAAGATCAGGAACGAGACAAGGCTGTCCACTTTCTCCACTTCTATTCAACATTGTCTTGGAAGTTCTAGCTATAGCCACCAGAGAAGAAAAAGGAATCAAAGGTATCCAAATTGCAAAGGAAGAAGTCAAACTGTCATTATTTGCAGATGATACGATAGTGTACATACAAAACCCGATGGGCTCCACCAAAAACTTACTCAACCTAATAAGCAAATTTAGCAAAATAGCTGGGTATAAAATCCATATCCAGAAATCAAAAGCATTTTTGTATAGCATTAATGAAACAACAGAAATAGAAGCAAAAAAACAAATCCCATTTACCATAGCAACAAGAAAAATAAAGTACCTAGGAATCAAGTTAACCAAGGAGGTAAAAGACCTGTACGCAGAAAACTACAGAACAATGAAGAAAGAAATCAAGAAAGATACAAATAAATGGAAGCATATACCATGTTCATGGATGGGAAGAATTAACATCATTAAAATGTCCATACTACCCAAAGCAATCTATAGATTAAATGCAATTCCAATTAAAATACCAATGACAGACTTCACAGAAATAGAAAAAATACTTCAAAAATTTTTATGGAGCCAAAAACTCCCACGAGTAGCCACCACAATCTTGAGAAAGAAGAACAATGTAGGAGGAATCACAATACCGGACTTCAAACAATACTACAAGGCTACTGTCATCAAAACAGCATGGTACTGCATAAGAAGAGACATATAGATCAGTGGAACAGAATAGAGAACCCAGAAATTTACCCAGGAATCTATGGTCAACTAATATTTGACAAAGGGGGAAGGAACATCAAATGGAGTAAAAAACAGTCTCTTCAACAAATGGTGTTGGGAGAAATGGTCAGCAACATGCAAAAAGATAAAACTAGACCACCAACTTACACCATACAGCAAAATAAACTCAAGATGGAGAAAGGATTTAAATATAAGCAGTGCCACCATAAAGGTCCTGGAGAAAAATATAGGCAGTAAACTTTTGGATATCCTACCCAGAAATATGTTTACTGATACTTCACCAAGGGCAAAGGAAATAAAAGAACGAATCAACAAATGGGACTATATCAAATTGAGAAGTTTCTGTTCAGCTAAAGAAAATATCAGCAAAATTCAAAGGGAACCAAATGTATGGGAAAACATAATTGCCAATGATACCTCAGACAAGGGTCTGATCTCCAAAATATATAAAGAACTAATGCGACTCAACACCAGGGAGACAGACAGCCCAACTAAAAAATGTGCAAAGAACCTGAACAGACAACTCACTGAGGAAGATATACAAAGGCCAGAGGCATATGAAAGAATGCTCAACATCACTAGCCATCAGAGAGATGCAAATTGAAACTCCAATAAGATACCACCTCACACTTGTCAGAATGACAATCATCAACAAATCAACAAACAGCAAGTGTTGGCGAGGATGCGGGGTAAAGGGAATCTTTGTACACTATTCGTGGGAATGTAGGCTGGTGCAGCCACTGTGGAAAACAGTATGGGGTTTCCTTAAAAAACTAAAAATGGAACTGCCTTTTGATCTAGCGATTCCACTACTTGGACTATACCCAAAGAACCATGAAACACCAATACATAAGAACCTATGTACACCTATGTTCATAGCGGCACTATTTACAATAGCCAAGTGCTGGAAACAGCCCAAGTGCTCATCAGTGGATGACTGGTATACTTTGGTACATTTACTCAATGGAATTCTATATAGCAGAAAGAAAGAAGGAACTTGTACCCTTTGCAACAACATGGATGGAACTGGAGAGTATTATGCTTAATGAAATAAGCCAGTCAGTGAAGGACAAATATCATATGATCTTACCCATTACGGGACAATAATGAACAAAACTAACAACAAGCAAAACAGAACCAAATAAATGAACACAGTGAATAGGCCTTCAGTGGTCAGGGGGAAGGGGGTTGGGAGTAGGAGGGAGGCAGAGGCAAGAAAGGGGAGCAGCTTACACAAGAACCTAATATAAAGGAACCATGGACATGGACAACAGGTGGGATTGACTTTTGGCGGAAAGGGTGGGTGGGGAGGGGGACAGAGGAGAGCAAAAAGGGGATGCATGTAATACAACAACAATAAAATTTTAAAAAATTGGTATTAATACAACAAAATTTAAAAAATAATAAAATTAAAAAAAATTTTTTTAAATTTGTATTAGAGTCATAGAAGGATATTTATAATTGAAAAGGTCAACTCACCATACATTGATGTCTCTCCCTCTCTGCCTCTCTCCTTTCCCCCCTCTGAAAATTTTTTTTTTAAAGTTTAAAAAGAAATTAAAAGGCCAATTCATAAAGAAGACATATTATAAACATGTATGCACATAACAGACTCTAAATACACCTGAAAATGACAGAATTAAAAGGAATAAATAATTCAAAAATAATAGCTGGAGGTATCTTTTCTTTTTCTAACTAGCCTTTACTATTTTTTTCAGAATCATGTTTCTCTCCCTCTAAATCTCCATTTTGAACTCAATTCCTCATCCTGGACATCATATATTTGAATTGCTTCTCTGCCTAATTTATATGTTCAACTTATTTAATTTCTTTTATTCCCATACCTGCAATTATCACTTTTGCTCTCTTAAGATTTTATTTGTTATTTTCAGAGAGAGGGGAAAGGAGGGAGGAAGAAAGGAAGAGAAACATTAATGTATGGTTGCTTTTCACCTGCCTCCAGCAGGAGACCTGGCTGGAGACCTGGCCTGCAACCCAGATATGTGCCCTGACTGGGAATTGAACTGACAACCCTTTAGTTCACATACTGGTGCTCAATCCACTGAGGCATACCAGCCAGGGCACCTATCCTTTTCTTTTAAATCACTTTTTATTTTCCAATTACAATTGACATACAATATTATATTAGTTTTAGATGTACAACCTAGTGATTGGACATTGTATAAGTAAGTGATCATCCTGATAAATCTTGTACCCACTTAACACCATACATAGTTATTATATTACTGACTATATTCCATACGCTGTACTTTTCATCCCCATGACAATTCTGTAACTACAGACGCGTACTTCTAAAGATCCCTTCAACTTTTTCACCCATTTCACCCACCCCCCTTCTATCTAGCAACCATCAAATTGTTCTATCATGAGTCTGTTTCCATTCAGCTTATTTTGAGTTTCAGAGTAAATTGTTGACAAATATGTACTTATTGCCATTTTATTGTTCATATTATTTTATCTTTTTTCTTCTTAAAGACCCTTTAACAATTAAATTTTAATGTGATAAACTCTTTCTGCGTTTCGTCTGGGAAGCTCTTTAACTATCCTTTGAGTCTAAAATGATAGCTTTGCTGGATAAGGTAATCTTGGTTGTAGGTCCTTCATTTCATTATTTTCCACTCTCCTTTCTTCTTTACAGTCTGATAGGAATTACCTTGTAAGTAAGTAACTTGTTTTCTTGCTGATTTTAAGATTCCCTTTGTCTTTAAATTTTAAGTAGGTTCTTGGTTTGGGCCGCTTTGTGTTCTTCTTGCTGAGACTCTCTGCACTTTCTGGACTTATATGTCTATTTCCTTCACCAAATAACAAAAGTTTTCTGTCACTACTTTTTCAAATAGGTTTTCAATTTCATGCTCTCTCTCTTCTCCTTGCAGCACCCCTATGATGCAAATATTGGTACTCTTAAAGTCCCAGAACGCTCTTTATATCACCTTTATATTTTTGTATTCTTTATCTTTGTGCTGTTCTGATTTGGCATTTTTTGCTTTCTTATATTCCAAGAATCACTCATCTGATTCTTGGCATCATCTACTCCCATGTTTATTACCTGTAAATTATTCTTTATTTCTAACTGGTTCTTTTTTATGGTTTCTGTGTTATTTTTCATGCTGCTGAAGTACTCACAAAGTTCCTTGAGCATCTTTATAACCACTATTTTGAACTCTGCATCTAGTAGTTTGTTTCCATTTCACTTAGTTCTTTTTCTGGAGATTTCTCCTGTTCTTTCACTTGGGATCTGTTTCTCCCCTCATTCTGACTGCTTGTCTGCACTTGCATCTATGTATTAAGTAGAGCTGCTATATCTCCCAAACTTTTGTAGTAGGTGGCCTATAGGGCCCAGTGGCACAACCTCCCCAATCAACTTGGTGCTCCAGGTGAGCCCCTGTGTGGGCTATGTGCAGTGCTCTGTTGTAGTTGAACCGCGATTGCTGTCTCTGGAACAAATTGACCTCCCAAGATAATCAGCTATGAGGAATGGCCAAGACTACAGTGAAGAGTTGCTGTGTAGGAGTCAACCCTACAGAGCAGGACTTGAGTCAGTGGGACTTTGGTGCTCACCAAGTTCATCCCTTGAGTGTGTCACTCCTGGAAGTGGTAGGGTTGTAATTCAGGATAGTCTGAAGCTATCTACCAAGTCCACTGGCCCTGGGGCCTCACAGTAGGTACAAAGTAAGCCACTGCCTGTACACTGCCTAGGCTTGGGCCACCCAGCACAAGCTACAAAATGATCTACATATAGCTGCTACTTGTGTTAGGCTTAAAGGTGCTCAGGAGAGACCAGGTTGTGAACCAAAGCCAGCAGCCACTAGTGCAGGACCTAGGTCCACTTAACAAGAAGTAGGGGTATGCAGAGGCTAGCTGCTGCTAGTTTGAGGGATTTTAGGAAAGTCCAACGCATGAGGCAAGAGGGGCCAGTTGTATGGAAAAGCCACTAAAAACACCTGCCTAAGCAGGGTCTCAGGGAATTTTCAGGATGAGGTGAACAGTGTGAGCCAGGATGAAGGAAACTCAGATAAAGTACCTGCCTGCTAGATTTGCATGGAGAAGGAGGAGTGCTCAGAAAAGGAACAATGGCCTCTGCCAGCACTTCAGTCTAACAGAAAGCTATCTCCCAGCTCTCATAAAAAAAATTTTTAAAAAATTGTCTGATGGCAGACAATTTAGGTGCTCCCCATATGTCCCTGGTCCCTTTCAAGTTGCTGCACCACCACTGGAGCTCAGAGAGTGAATCCAATTAAGTCTTTGCGCAGGTCATTAAAAGGAGATGCCTGGAACTCCTGAAGTTCTCCATTTCACTCTGCAACAACCTCCACTGGTTTTTATAGCTAGAGGTTATGAGGACTTAAGTCTTTCTTGCACTAGAACCCTGGGCCAGGGACTTTGATGTAGAGATGGGACACCTCAATCCTCAGCCAAGACCTCTGCAACCTAGATATCCATCCCAATATTAAACTACCACACATGGCTGTGGGACCAGCCCATTCTGTGTCTTCATCCCTCCTACCAGTCTTGATGTGGCTTCTTCTTTACATTCCTAGTCATAGGACTTCCATTCAGCTAGATTTCAGGCAGTTGTGAATGATGGCTATCCTTAGTTGTTTTTGATATGATTGTGGGAGGATTTCAGTACCACGTTTACCTGCATTGCCATCTTGGTCATAAGTCCAATAGTTGGAGATTTCAATTCCTCATTTCCAATAATGAACAAAACAAGTAGACAGAAATTCAGTAAGGATACAGAAGACTTGAATACACTATAAAACTAATACACTTAATAGACAGCTTATAGAAAACTCAAGCCCAAAAGATCAGAATACACATTCTTCTCAAATGCAAGTAGAATATTTTTTCTGGACAGACCACATGTTAAGGCAATAGAACTATTCACAGTAAGTGAAAATGGATTGAAGTCACATGAAGTATGTTCCCTGACAGAAGGAAATTTGGAGAATCCACAAATACGTGAAAATTAAAAACATACTTCTAAAGCAAATCAAGAGGGAAGTTAGGAAAAACTATGAGAAGAATAAAAACAAAACATACTGAAACTTACTGGGTGTACCTAAAGTACAACTTAGAAACTTATAACTGTAAATGTTTCTATTAAAAAATAAGAAAGATCTCAAATTAGTAATCTAATTTTCTACCATAAGACATTGGACAAAGAAGAGCATTTTAATCCCAAAGCAACTGAAGAAAGGAAACTAAAAGTGGATAAACTATAAAATAAAAACACGATATGCCCTGGCTGATTGGGCTTTGGTTGGTGCATCATCCCATAAACCAAAAATATCATGGGTTCAATTCCCAATTAGAGAGACAACCAATTGATGTTTCTCTCTCACATCAATGTTTTTATCCCTCCCTTCCTCCCTCCCTACCCCTATTTCTAAAAGCAATGAAAAAAAAATTAAAACAATTTTTTTTTAAATCAAAAGAAACAAAAAAATTGGTTCTTTGAAAAGATCAATAAAATCGACCAACTTTTATCTAGACTAACCAAGAAAAAAAAGAGATAAGACACACAAGTAACTAAACTCAGGAATTAAAGAAGGTGCATTACAACCCACCTTACAGGAATAAAAAGGTATCAGAGAACAGTATGAACCAACTGCATGACAGCAAATTAGATCACCTAGATGAAACAAATTACTAAAAGCAACTCCAGAACTACAAAAAGCAGAGATTAATTTTTTTTTAACTTTATACAAATAAGTGTCTGACCAGATGGCTTCAAACACTGAAGAATTACCACTAATTTTTTTTAAAGAGAAAATACTAAAGTCAGTATTATTCTGATAACCAAACCAGACATTACAGAGAAAAATGACAGTTCAATACCCTTGTGAATAAAAATACAAACATCCTCAACAAAATACTAGCAAGCCTATTCCAGAACATAAAAATGGGGAAATTATACACAATGCATGTGGGATAGATCACGCAAAAGCAAGGTTGGTTCAATATACAAAAATCAACGTAGTAAACCACACTGAGAATAAAGGACAAAAACTGCATGATCATCCCAATAGACACAAAAAATGCATGTGCCTAAATGCAACTGCCTTTAATACTCAAAATACTGTGAATAGAAGGGAATTTCCTCAAGTGGTAAAGGGCATCCAGCCACAGCTAACATCACATACTTAACAGTGGAAGATGGGATGCATGTTGCCCAAGATCAGTAACAGACAAGAACGTCCAGTCTTGCCACTTAATATTGTTGACACAGATCTAAATAATGGAAAGACATCCAGTGCTCATGGACTAAAACTGTATTATTTTTTAAAGATTTTTTTATTCATTATTTTTTAGAGAGTGGGGAAGGGAGGAAAGAATAAAGGGAGAGAAACATCAAGGTATGATTGCCTTTCACCTGCCTCCAGCTGGGAACCTGGCTGGAGACCTGGCTTGCAACCTGGGTATATGCCCTGACTGGGAATCAAACCAGCAACACTTGGGTTCACGGGCTGGTTCTCAATATCTACTGAGCTACACCAGCCAAGTATATATATATATTAGATTTTATTCATTTTTTTTAGAGAGAAGGGAAGGGAGAGAGAAGAAATGGAGAGAAACATCAATGTATGGTTGCCTTTCACCTGCCTCCAGCCCAGGACCTGGCTGGAGACCTGGCTTGCAACCTGGTTATTTGCACTGGCTGCAAAATCGAACCAGTGACCTTTGGGTTCGCAGGCCAGCACCTCTCCACTGAGCCACCAGCCAGGGCTTAAAATGATATTTTTAAGATAGAAATACTCTTAAAGTTATCTACAGATTCAATTCAATCTCTACCAAAATTCCAATGGCCTTATTTTTTAGAAGTGGAAAAGCTGATCCTTAATTCATATAGAAATATAAGGGGCCCTAAAAATCTGAAACAGTATTAGAGGAGGAAAAAAAAAAGTTCAAGGATTCATGCTTCCTGGTTATAAAACTTCCTACAAAGCTCTTGCAGTGAAAACAGTGGGGTTACTGACATAAGGACAGAGACTAGTGGAATAGAACTGACAATACAAAAATAAACCCAAACATCTACGGTCAAATGATTTTTTCACAAGGGTGCCAAGACATGGAGAAAGATTACAACAAACAGTGGTAGAAAACTATATTCATATGCCAAACTATAAAGCTGGACCCCAACCTCACAAAATACATGAAAACTAATTCAAAACAGATCAAAGACCTAAGTGGAAAGGCTAAATCTACAGTAACACTTAGAAGGTAAGAGAGGTATAAATCTTCATGACCTTGGATTAGGCAATTTCTCAAATGTGACACCAAAGCACAGCCAACTGTGGACTCTAAGAATCAAGACACCAAGAAGGGTTCCTGATGGCTAACTGGGCTCAAATTTTTAAAAGAACCCAGTAGCCATTTCTAAAGAGTATTCTCACACAAACTACATGTCAGGGAAAAGCCTGCACTGTACCTATTTCTGCCATCTGAGTCAGCCCTTTCAAAGAAGATCCTAGAAACATACTTCAACCAACAGGCCTGAAGCTTTTTCCATCAAACCAGAGCTGCATAGCAATATCCCCCCATCTGCATCTTCACTGACCAAGCAGAGTGGCTCTATTCCAATCAATTAGGACAGCCCTTTTTGAACCAATCAAACTACAAGGATTTGTTGTCATCATTTGTATGAACCTAGGTCAATCAGAGACCAGAAGGAGGGACTTCTTTCTATATAAGTCAGCTCTCCTCTGCCTCAAAGAGTGCACTTTCCCTTTCCCCTGATAACTGAAGACTTTCCAGCACTGGAGGTGGAGCTAAAACACCAAGACATTTCACCAAAGCAGAGAAGAGCAGACCTACGCAGGGCAGACCAGGCTGAAGCAGGTGATGCAGACCACAGCAGAACAGAGTTGTCTAGCCCAAGAGAACTGAGCTGTCTGCACTGAACAAAATTTCCTTATCACCACACCCCAAATGGGGGATTCCTGTTAGCACTGAATTGGTACCAATGACCCATCAGTTCACACACAAATGAAAAATTAAACTAGACTTCATCAGAATTAAACAAAGATATTAAGTAATAAGCCTACAAAATTAGGAAAATATTTGCAAATCATACATCTGGTAAGGGCCTAGTATACAGAATACACAAAGAACTACTGCAATCCAAGACAACTACCCCAATTATAAAACAGGCAAAGGATTTCAATAGACATTTCTACAAAGGAGATATAAAAATGGCCATTAAGCCCTTGACGAGATGCTTAACATTATAAGTCATAAGGGAAATGCAAGTCAAAATCACAATGATATACCACTTCACACCCACTGGGATGGTTAGAATCAAAATGACAATGACAAATGTTAGCAAAGATGTGGAGAAATTGGTACCATCTGAAGCACTATTTCCACTCCTAGGTATATACCCAAGAGAACTGAAATTAACCACACCAAAATGTGTGCACTAACATTAGACGCAGCATTATCTGTAAGAGCTAAACAAGTAGAAGCTCAAATGTCCATCAACTGATGGATAAACAATCAGTTTATATAACCATACAATACAATACATTATTAAAAGGAGTAAAGTACTGAAATCTAACCCAACAGACATAAACCTTAAAAACATTATGCTACGTAAACTATGCTAGATACAAAGGCCACAGATTGTATGACTGCAATTAAATGAAACATCCAGCACAGGCAAATCTCTAGAGATAAGGAAGCAAATTAGTGATGTCCTAGGGTCAGGATATGGGGGAAATGGAATGATTGAAAACAGGTACAAAAAAATGGATGATGAAATGTTCTGGAATTAGCAAACGGTAATGAGTGCACAACTCTGTGAATACATTTAAAACTACTGAACTGTATACTTTTAAAGATGAATTTCATGGTATATGAATTGTATCCTGAAAGGAAAGAGGGGAGCAGAAAAGAAAAAAGGGAAGAAAGAGAAGAGGTAGTAGAAATGACAGGTTCTGTGAATTAAGAGATGGATCTGAAGGAGCAACAGCTCCTATGAGAATTCACCGACAGCCCTACTTGGGTTGGCTCAGTCAGTTGGAGGTTATTATCCTGTGGACAGAAAAGGTCACAGGTTCAATTCCCAGTGAGGGCATATAGTTAGGTTGCAGGTTTGATCCCGGTCAAACAGCATAAGAAAAAGCAACAACAAATCAATGTTTCTCTTTGTAAGAGCAATGAAAAATGTCTGGAGGTGATGATTTAAAAAAAAAAAAAAAAAGAGTTCGGTTTTTATCAGGAATGCTAATTTTTCAAAAAGCTCCAATATTTACTGAGATCTCATTTTCAAATATTAGCAACTAATTCAAATTTTTAAAACACCATTGTGTGTATTTTCCTTTCATGCTGCCATTCTGCAACCACTGTCATTCTAATAACTCTCTCCTGGGAGAGACATACATTCAGTTTGAAAAAAGAAATTCAACATTGTAACTGCTTCAATTTCTTTTTTAGTAACATTATTTTGAAATGTCAAATAACATTTAAGAATAATTAAAGAAAAAATTTTAATATATGAATATATGGAATATTAACATAAAACATGAAAATGCTCCTTCTGTCACCCAATCAGTATTATATCCAAGGGCAATCATTATACTACCTCAGATTTTAGGGCTTTTAACTCAAGGCCAGTAAAGGGTTAAATTTCAAATAGTGAGAAATAAAGATCTAGTCTAAGCACCCTATTATATACATGAGAAATTCTGAGGGCCAAAAAGATAATACAATTTACTTAAGGTTACAAAGCTGGGCCAAGTTAGGATCTTAATACCAATTTCTGAGTGCTCACTCAAGTATTAACTTTCTAGAATACAACTGTATGTCACTCCAGTTCAGCTTTTGGGAAAATAGCTAGCATAAGGAATTCCCTTACCATACATAAACACACAGAGATCATCTCAAAGTGGTTGACAAGGTTTTATTGAGTGCATTCTCTTTCTATAAATTTAAGTTTCAACTGAATTTCAAAGATTTTAACTTAAAATGTTTAATACAAATCTTGACTAAGATTTATCAGAAATAAACCACTGTGGACACTAAAATATTTTAAAATTAAAACAATTACATCTCTAAAAAAAACAACAGAACAATTAAATCAAACAGTTAAAACATGCGACTAATGAAAATCAGTTCAACACTGCATTTATATAAACCACTATGGTATTTTTACCAATATTATGAGGCTAAAATTGGCAAAACATGAAAAATTACAAAATAAAGTGTACAACAAATTAATTTTAAAAATCAAGTAAAGGCCAATCATATCTGTATGAAAGGTCTTACCCACAAAGTATTTTAACTTTGTCAACAGTCTTTTGGTAAACTATTCTAACTGCTACATATGTGGATATACATGGTGTGTGCCATCAACTGGCAATAACTTTGCAACTCCTTATTTCATGTGCTTATTAATTTTGAAAACCTTTATTTCTAAGGTTATGATTTAACATCATTGTTTCAGATATAAAGTACTAAATTCTGAGAGCAATCGTCATATTGAAGGAATTCGATGTTAGAGCAACCATAATTAGTGGACTGCGTGCAGGGCAAACTACTAAGGAAACTTCAAACTTCAATATCCCCTTACGTACAGTTGACAACGTGAAGGTGTATGATGCTGATCCTGATGTCACCACACCAACAAGTAAAACACATAAAGTACACAAGGATCACACAAGTCCAGATATTCTGTACACAGAACCCAGATCATCAATGAAGATTCAGGATGTTCACCTTGATGTTATAAGAGAAGTAGTTGTACTGTGGATGAAGCCAGTTGCAAATGGACATCATTTTATCTTCCAACAAGATAGTGCACAAGCACATAATGCCAAAAAGGTGCAAGAAACCCTGGCTGGTGGCACAGTGGATAAGGTGCAAGCCTGTAAACTCCAAGGCTGCTGGTTCGATTCCCAGCCAGGGCACACAACCAGGTTGCAAGCCAGGTATCCAGCCAAGTCTGTAGCTGGAGGCAGGTGAAAAGCAACCATACATTGATGTCTCTCTCCCTCTCTGCCTCTTTCCCTTCCCCTCTCTCTAAAAATAAATAAAATCTTAAAAAAAAAAAAAAAAGGGGGGGAGGGTGGGGGGCAAGCATTTTTCAGTGTCAATGTTCCTGAATGCTGGTCAAAGGAAATCTGGCCACCTACTTCACCAGATGCAAAAAAATCCTTTTGACTATTATGTATGCAGCATTTGTAAGAGAGAAGTTAATAAACCACCTCATTCCAATAAAGAGGCTGTTAAAGCTAAGGTTGAAAACATTATGATGTCCACGGATAAAGAGAAGTTAATTAAAGTGTGCTCAAGATTCCAAAGTCAAATCAAGTCTATTATTGCAGCAAATGGTGACTTTCTTGAACAATTTAAAAAATAATGACTTTGTTTATGTATTTATATATAAGAATAAACTTATTTCAAAATACAGCACTTTTGTAGAATGTTTATTTTACTAAAATTTTGCCACTTTATTGTATGTACCCTGTATCATACCTTGAAACTCACTGCCACTACCTTCTCAGTTATTCTGTCACCATTTCACTCACCTGAGAGCACACAGTCAATGACTTGCTTTATTAATACCTAGCACTCTGCTATTTTCTTTTTCCCTTTAAGGTTAGGTTGTTTTTTCTCATTTCTTGACATAGGCTTCTACTGATATGAACTTCACCCTTAGGACTGGTTTACCTATATCCAATAGATTTTTAGATTTTTCGTGTACTCATTTTCATTAGTATCAAAGTATCCTTTGAATCCTTCCTTGATCACACTGTGAACTCATTCATTGTTACTAACATATTATTTTTCCCTCCATGTGTTTGTGTATTTTGCCAGGTTTTGTTGTGAGTGTTGATTTCTAGTTTCATACCATTCTGGTCAGAGAAGATGCTAGATATGATTTAAATCTTAATTTTATTGAGACTTCTCTTGTGGCCTAACGTGGTCAATCCTGGAAAAAGTTCCATGCACATTTGAAAAGAATGTGCATTCTAGTGTCAGTACCAGGCTGTTTTTGATTACTATGACTTTGTAATATGGTTTGACATCTGGTACTGTGATTCCTACTTCATTCTTCTTTCTCACGATTGCTGTAGTTATTCAAGAGTTCCATATAACACAAGAATAGACATACAGATCAATGGAATAGAATACAGGGTCCAGAAATAAACCCAGGACTCTATGGTCAATTAATAATTGACAAAGAGGGAAGGAAGATAAAATGGAATGCAAGTAGCCTCTTCAACAAGTGGTGTTGAAAGAATTGGACAGGCACATGCAAAAAAAATAAAACTAGGCCACCAACTTACACCAGAATAAACTCAAGGTGGCTAAAAGACTTAAACATAAGCCATGCCACCATAAAAGTCCTAGAGGCCCTGGCTGGTGGCTTAGTGGATAGATGCTGGACTGCAAACCCAAAGGTCATTGGTTCAATTCCCAGCCAGGGCACATAACCAGGCTGCACGCCTGATCTCCAGCCAGGTCTATATCTGGAGGTAGGTGAAACATCAATGTATTACCATACATCAGTAATATAGTAATACATTGATGTTTCACCCCCTCTCTGCCTCCCTCCCTTCCCCTCTCTCTTCTCTCTGATAATATATAATAATAAATGATAATAAATAAATAATAAAATGATAATAATAAGTGATAATAAATAAAATCTTTAAAAATATATATTTTTTCTTTACACCTGGCAATGAGCCATGTTTCAGATAGTGGCTATTCCCAAGTGAGGTCCCAAAATAAGGATCCAAAGTAAAAATGGTAATATTGAGCAGAAACCCCCAATCTGATCCTCAATGAACACAAAGAATAAGTTTAAAAGATCAACCTTTGCTGTTTTAAGACACTGAGATTTGGGGAGTATTGTTCAAAGCCTGTTCAGAATGATACAGTATTCCTAATGCTCATTCTGTTCATTTCCAGAAAGGTCAATTCTCTGTTGAAGTATTGTACATTATACTCTCCCACACTACTTCTCCTAGATAACAGAAAAATGAAGACACCTCCCATACCATTTATTTTAAATGTATTCTCAGTTTAGTCTCACCTCACAGAAAAGGGTACATAATACAAATACAGAAATCATTCAGGTATAGAAACCATTCAGGTTTACTCAGAACTCTTTGACTTAGCGATTACAATGGATTAGAGGTGAATGTCATTTTAAAATCATGCTGAACCTATCCCCTGAAGAATCTCCATATTCCATGGAGAATGCTGCATGTAATGAGAGCATGTATACACGTGGGGGCACAGGGAAGACTCTAACTAGAAGAGCCAGAAAAAGTCCCCTACTCTACTATGTGACTTTGAATAAGATTTTTTTTTTTTTTTTTAGATTTTATTGATTTATTTTTAAAGAGTGGGGAAGGAAAGGAGAAGGAGAAAAAGAAACATTAATGCACAAAAGGAACAGTCAATTAGTTGCCTCACCTGCCTCTTGCACACCCTCAAACCTGCCCACAGCCTAGGCATGTCCCCCAAAGGGTGAAGCTGGTGACCTTTTGGTCTGCAGGATGATGCCCAACCCACTGAGCCATACCAGTCAGGGCTGAGCAAAATTCTCAACATCTCTGAACCTCAGTTTCCTCACCCACAAAATTAGGATAATATGATCTACCATTAGGATAATCTGTCCACCTAATAGCCAAATATTACTTCTTCCTCCCAAGATACTCTGAAACTTATAGAAAATTATGTAACATCCTCAATGCCAAAAAATTTCCCTTCATGAAGCAAAAATGGAAAGCTGAAAGAGACACCAAGCTCAGATGTAAAACAAGGATAAGAGGGAAAAGGGCAAGACTGAGAATTGCCAAGATAATAAAGATTCAACTGCAGAATTAAAATTCTCATGACCCTGGCTGGTGGCACAGTGGATAAGGTGCTGGCCTGTGGACCCAAAGGTTGCTGGTTTGATTCCCCAGCCAGGGCACATAACAAGGCTGCAAGCCAGGTCTCCAGCCAGGTCTGTGGCTGGAGGCAGGTAAAAGGCAAATATACATTGATGTCTCTCTCCCTCTCTGCCTCTCTCACTTCTCCTCTCTCTGGAAATAATAAATAAAATCTTAAAAAAAAAAAAAAAAAAAAAAAAACTCCCATGAGATGAAAAATATTTTTAATGCAATTTGAGTGCACTAAGAACAGAACTATAGAACTGTCAATGTGGCTATGAAGGTCAAACTCAGAATCTCCTGGAACAGAAAGTAAAGAAGCAAAGAGATGAAAATATTAAGAGACAATGACAAATATACAGGGTGGAGAATGGAGATCTAATCAAAAACTACACACACTGCCAAGGAACCATAATACAAAGGAAAAAAAGGCACAAATTTTTAAAAACCTGAAGGGGGTGAGATAAAATTGAGATATTATACTATGACCATGTAGCTTTGAAACCTTTAAATACCTGTTCAACAGACACATCCACATATTCAAAGAAAGAAGGCAAGGAAATAATATTTTCCCATATCCAACATCCTTAAACCAATGTGGAAAATGAATCAATAAATTCTGCTCTAACCCTGGCTGGTGGCTCAAAGGGTAAGGCACCAGCCTGCGAACCCAAAGATTACTGGTTCGATTCCCCAGTCAGGGCACAATAACAAGGTTGCAAGCCAGGTCTCCAGCCAGGTCCGTAGCTGGAGGCAGGTGAAAGGCAACCAAACATTGATGTCTCTTCTTTCTCCCTCTCTGCCTCTCTCTCTTCCCCTCTCTCTAAAAATAAAATATTTTAATAAATAAAATAAAATAAACTCTGTTCTCTATATAGCCTTCTGATAAGCTGCTGAACATTCACCACTAGTGGCACTTATATTTTAATAAACCAGTACTTTTCTGCTTGTATCAGCTTACCAAGAATTAAATATATTGGGGCTTCTGATCAACCTGGAGTCATAGGCAGACATGCTTCACCCACTCATACAACCATAAGAAGGATCACTACTAATACCAAAACAAAAAACACCCAGAACCGCCAGAAAATAGAACTGTAGGAAAGTCCAACATCCAAAAATTTAAAGAAGCCATAGTCCTCAAAATGACTAAGAGGGGCAGAGATGGACAGCCCGGCTGGAGAGGACACAGCATGGAGTCAGCAAGATGCCATGGGTGAGCCAGTAGAAAAGAAGTCCTATGTTCATATTTGGTGGATTAAAAACAGGGAGGAAACTGGGGGAGCAAGTGATCCCTGCCCCAGGACAGACTGCACAGGCAAGAGTTCCAGCGCAAAAAAAAATAAAGTTTCATAACTTCTGGCTGTAAAAACCAGTGGGGGTTGGAGGCAGTGGAAGAAACTGCCAATCTCTCATAGTACTCGGTTTAAAGGACCCACATGGTCCTAAAACATGCAAAAACACACACATCTGGGAACCACCAACACAGCAACAGCTAGAGGGTGCCAGTCACATACAGGAAGTGGGTAAAGTGACGGTAAATGGGGTGAATGCTGGGCAAGCCTCAAGCAGCCAGACAGGAGCACTTTCCCCTCTCCAACCCCTCCCCCAAATACAGAGACACAAAGTGGTGAAGCAGGCTGTCCCACCCTGGCTCCACCCCACACAACCTAACAGGTGCACCAAAACAGGGAGTCAAGACAGCTCTACCTAACACACAGAAACAAAGGGAGACTGCCAAATTGAGGAGACAAAGATATATGACTCATATTAAAAAAAAAACAAAGCCCCAGAAAAAGAACTAGAAACAGACAGGGCAAACCTATCAGATGCAGAATTCAAAACACTTTTGATCCAGATGCTCAGAGAACTCAGAGTAGAGCAAAAACATGAGGGAAGAAATGAAGGCTACAATAAGTGAAATAAAGAAAACTTCACAGGGAGCCAACAGTGAAGGGAATGAAGCTGGGGTGCAAATCAACAATTTGGAACATAAGGGAAAAAACTGAAGAAACATAAATTTTTAAAAGACAACTCTGGACATCTCCAAAAGTGCCAACATCTGAATCATAGCACTATCAGAAGGAGAAGAGGAAGAACAAGAAACTGTACATCTATAGGATGCAGCACATGATCAATTGACAATATTTCAGTAAAATAAACAACATACCACGAAAGTGTACTTTGAAATTTATTATTTGTAAATACATAAAAATAGTCATTATTTTTTAAATTGTTCAAGAAAATCGCCATTTGCTGCAATAATAGACTCGATTCAACTTTGGAATCTTGAGCACACTTTCATTAACTTCTCTTTATCCATGGACATCATAATGTTTTCAATCTTAGTTGTAACAGCCTCTTTATTGGAATGAGGTTGTTTATTAACTTCTCTCTCACAAATGCTCCATACAAAATATTCTAAGGGATTTGAATCTGGTGAACTAGGTGGCCACATTTCTTTTGACCAAAATTCAGGAACATTGATGACACTGAGAAATTCTCGCACCTTTTTGACATTATGTGCTGGTGCACCATCTTGTTGGAAGATAAAATGACATCCATTTGCAACTTGCTTCATCCACGGTACAACTACTTCTCTCAAAAAGCCAAAGTAAACATCCTGGATCTTCATTGATGATCTCCTGGATTCTGTGTACAATATCTGGACTTGTGCGATTCCTGTGTACATGTTTTCCTTGTTGGTGTGGCAACATCAGGATCAGCATCATACACCTTTTCATGTTGTCAACTGTACTTAAAAGGATGTTATTGAAGTCCGCAGTTTCCTTAGCAGTTTGCCCTGAACACAGTCCAGAAATTATGGTTTGCTCTAGCATCGTATTCCTTTGACATGATGGTTGCACTCAGAATTTAATGCTTTATATCTGAAACAATGATGTTAAATCATAACCTTAGAAATATACGTTTTCAAAATTAATAAGCACGTGAAATAGGGAGATGCAATGTTATTGCTAGTTTGTCACGCACACAGTGTATTTGAAAATATAATGAAATAAACTTCCTTAATTTGGTGAAGGAAATAAGACACACAAGTCCAGGAAGCACAGAGTTCCAAACAAGTTGGACCCAAAGAGGCCCATACCAAGACACATCATCATTAAAATACCAAAGGTTAAAGATAAAGAGAGAATCTTAAAACTAGCAACTGAGAAAAGGAGAGAGTTATCTACAAAGGAGTTCCCATAAGACTAGTACTAGATTTCTCAAAAGAAACTTTGCAGGCAAGAAGGGACTGACAAGAAGTCTTCGAAGTGATAAAAAGCAAGGACCTATGACCAAGATTACTCTATCCAGCAAAGCTATTACTTAGAATGGAAGGGCAGATAAAGAGCTTCCCAGACCAAGTAAAGCTAAAGTAATTCATGATCAACAAACCCTTGTTATATGAAATGTTAAAGAGACTTACTTAAGAAAAACATCAAAACTATGAACATTAGCCCTGGCTGGTGTGGCTCAGTAGATTGAGTACTGGCCTGCAAACCCAACAAGTACCGAAGTGTTGCTGGTTAGATTTCCAGTCAGGGCACATACCCAGGATGCAAGCCAGGTCTCCAGCCAGATACCCAGCTGTAGACAGGTGAAAGACAACCATACATTGATGGTTCTCTCCCTTTATTCCTCTCTCTCTTCCTTCCCCTCTCTCTAAAAATAATAACAATCTTTAAAAACAAACCAAAAAAAACCTATGAACATTAAAATGACAACCCCCAACTATCAACAACTGGACCTAAAGATTAAAACAAAAACAACAAACTAAGCAAACAACCAGAAAAGGAATAGAATCACAGGTATGGCAATCATTTGGAGGGTTATCAGCTGGGAAAGAGCAGGGGGAGAAGGGCGGAAGCAGTGCATGGACCAAGAAGCATAATTAGTAGGAACAAAATAGATGGTGGGAGGGGTCCAGTAAGAAAAGTATAAGGAAGACTATACTTTCAGGGATCATTTCTATAGTTCATCACAAGAATAGTATAAGGAAAGGGCGAAGTCAAAGAACTTACATGCACAACCCATGGACATGAACTAAGGGGGGTGGGACTGCTGGAGGGAATAGGGGTACTGGGCAGAGGAGGGCAAAGGGGGACACAATCAATAAAATATGCTTAAAACAGACTAGAGGAATCATGTTTTTTTAATTATCTTTTTAAGTTCACACCTGAGGATATATATTTTTTTAATTGCTCATAGAAAGAGAGTAAGGGAAAAGGTGAGAAACTTCAATGCGATACCTCCTATACCTGCCTGACCAGGGATCAAACCCAAAATCTAGGTATATGCCCTGACCCGGTAGGTATCAAACCTGCAACCTTTTGATGTATGGAATGACACTCCAACCAAGTCATCCAGGTAAAGCAATCATGCTTTTTATTAACAAAATGAAGTATTTAAAGTAAAAATGTGTCATTTTTATTCCCCTTAACTTTTAATAGTTAAACTGAACACCACAAATACTATGTACATCAAAATAGACATGACTTTGTGTGTACACTGACAAGATTCATTTAATGTAAACCCCAAGATGGAATATATCTGCTGAAACGGACTTCCCATGGTAAACGAAGGGCCCGTGTTTTATGAATAATAAGAGTTTGGCAACCATTTACTGATAGGGTTTCTCACTTACTCTATGGGGAAGAACCTCACACTGAACCTTTGGCTTCCCACACTACACCCCACTTGTATACCACTGCAGAAAAACCTATGTTTCGTCTTTCTACCAAGACCTGTCCAATCCAATCAGAACTGCACAATTTGGTACCTCATTCACATAAGACAGAGTTAAACAAAAAATCTGAGTGAGAACTTTTGCTATAACAAAGTGGCCTCAGGCCCTGGGTGGCATGGCTCACTTGGTTGGGCATCATCCCACAAACTGAAAGATTGCCAATTCGATTCCCAGTCAGGACACAGGCTGGAGCTACAGGTTCCATCCTGGGTTGAGGTATGTGCAAAAGGCAACTAATCAATATTCCTCTCCCTTTCTTTTTTTCTTTTTTTAAAGATTTTAATTATTTTTAGAAAGAGGGGAAGAGAGAGAGAGACAGACAGAGAGAGAGAGACATCAATGTATGGTTGCTTTTCACCTGCCTCCAGCCACAGACCTGACTGGAGACCTGTTTTGCAACCTTGCTATGTGCCCTGGCTGGGGGATCGAACCTGCGACTTTTGGGTTTGCAGGCCGGCGCCTTTTCCACTGTGCTACCAGCCAGGGCCCTCTCCCTTTCTTTCTCCCTCCCTTCCCATCTCTAGAATCATAAAAAGAAAATATATATGCGTGTGTGTATATATATATACACGTATATATATACATATATACATACACATATATATATATATATATATATTTTTTTTTTTTAAAGTGGCCTCAGGACCTGGCTGATGTGGCTCAGTTGGCTGGGCATCACCCAGAAAACCAAAAGGTCATGACCCCATTTCCCAGTCAGGGCACATGTTTAGGTTGTGGATTCAGTCCCCAGTTGAGGCATGTATAAAAATAACCAATGGATGTTTCTCTTCCTCTCTCCCTCTCTACCCCTCTAACAAAAAAAAAAAATATTTTAATAACTTTTTTAAGTGGCTTCAGAGACCACCTCCTTTTTGCACCTAGAGTTTTTCTTAAATATCTGAAAGTCATAAGTAATAAAGCTTATAAGAAGGGGATCAAAGCTTTAGTATTATGTGGGCCAACTGTTATGAGGAAGATGGCCTCAGCTAAATGTGGGAAGCAAAGGGAAAATAAATTTCAAATAAGGGAGGTGCCTTTCCCTTCATTTATTTAACATAATTTATCTACCTCTGAACCAATCTTTTAACTTCTGTAGTAATGAAAAATAAACTCATTGACTCTTCCTCAGGTCCCAAACCAACTCACAACAAGAATTTGGTCACCTATAATCCAAGTAATGGGGATGTTCACATATCATTTACATGTACACAGGTGGATCATAGAACCCTGTGTATGCTAGATAAGAAATTACTGGTCTGATAGCTCAAATTCATAAGCTCCCAACACAAATCTACAGATGTTTCAATCTGGATGCTTGATAAAAAATATTAACACTAAACCTGACTGGATAGCTCACTTGGTTAGAGCATCATCCCACCACACCAAAGCTGGGGTTCAATCCCCAGTCAGGATACATGCAAGAAATAACCAATGTATGCGTATATGGGTGGAACAAGAAATCAATGTTTCACTTGCCACATGAAGCTAAAGTTGCACGTCAGGGTACACAGGATACAGGCAGGAAAGGACAAGGTGTGCTACCATAGCCAAGTTTATCTCTTTTATTATTTTATTTTAAATAGGGGTATTTTTGATCAATGTTTATTCATTAAAGAACTCTTGATAGATCCAAGATAGCAGAGGAGTAAGTGGTGGCTACACTAACCTCCTCCCAGGATCAATCTGGAATTACAATTAAATTGTGGAGAAAGCATCCAGAATAACCAACTGAACATGAACTGGAGTGAAGCCTTATAACCACAGAAAGACAGGAGAAACATTTCATCACAACATAACCAGTACAGAGTATGTTGAAAACAAGACAGGGCTGGATGGGCTCCCACAGGCAGCAGCTGAAAGTCCAGAGAAATATTTCAATGACTAAATTGTTACCCTGAGAAGTGTGGGGTCTAAACCCTAAGCTGGGCTACCAAGCCTACAGCATTAGAGCCAGAAAGGAACCCAGATAGTATCCAGCTGTAAAGTGTTAAGAGTTCCTGCTTGCCAGGGAGAGACAACTAGAGTTACAGAGCTTCTTAAATGGCCAACAGACAAAATTTTGTTTGCCCCTACTTACCCTGGGTTCTGACAGATGAAGGGAAGAGTGCACTAAGGATGCTTTAAAAGTTTGTAGATAGCCAGTTTGGGGAGAGAATTGGGGGAGAAGCTGATGGGATTCACATGTTCAGTCATGCCCCATACTGCAGGACCCATCTTGCTCAAACAGATCAATACTCTCCAAGTAGCATCATCCTGAAGGGAAGCAATAACCCTGCCTGCAGGAATTACTCTGCCCCACCCTGTGCTGCTTAAGCCTGACTGCCAATTACAGATTGACTAGAATAACAACTGAATGAGAGATAGTCACAGACTATGGATTCCTAGGAGTTTCTAAGAGGCTGCCTAGGGCCAAACTGGGCCACCATCTGACATCACAAGGGGCAAGTCCAGAAAGAGAAAAAAGTGGTAAAAACCAGATACTATTGAGACGAATTCCACCCTGGTCTTCATTATTTGCATTATTTTCTCTCCTGCATAACTTTTCAACATTCATTTAGTGTCCTTCAAGTTTGTGCATGTTAAGTCATTAGATCTTACATTACAGTTTACTTCTAATCTCATATTTTGCTCCTCACTTCCCTTACTCTATTTTACCCTTTTATTTCCTCTTATTTTTGCTTTAAATTTTATTTTCTCTCTTGCTGTTTCCATTCTGCACTATTATTTCTCTCCTCTCCAGCCTCTCAAAACCATTTTTTTAAATCATCAGTCATCTCACATTCTTTCTTTATTTAAAATACCCTTATTTTTGCTCCATGTGGATCAATCTTTGCTCATCAGTTATGGACATGGTGATGGTTGTTGCATTTGTTCAACTGTATTACTAGATCTTCACTACTTTTGTATTGCAAACCTCAAATTTTACCATTCCCCTCTCTTAAACCATTTTGCATCCAACCTGTCCTTTTTTAATTTTTGCTTTAAATTTGAATTTTTCCCTTAGACTGGTTTTCATTCCTCACTCTTAGTATTGCTACTCCCTTCATCATCTCAAAAATCAATTCACTTTCCACTAGACATCCCTTAAGCTTTTCTTTCTTTTTCCCTCAATAATTCAAATCTCACCTATAAATTACTTTTGCTTACTGGATGTTGGCAATTCTGTGGTGAAGCTTCACCAATCTGGTTCCTTTATTTCCTTATTTCCTTATGTATTTATTTATTTGGTTCTCTCATGTTTTTTGTTGTTGTTGTTGTTTTTAAGATTTTATTCAGTATTTTCAGAGAGAAGGGCAGGGAGGGAGGAAGAATGGGAGAAGCATCAATGTATGGTTGCCTCTCATCTGCCTCCAGCTAAGGGCGGCTGGAGAAGACCTGGCTTGCAACATAGTTATGTGCCCTGACTGGGGAATCAAACCAGCAACCTTTAGGTTTGCATGCCAGCAACAATCCATTGAGCCACACCAGCCTAAGCTGTCCTCCAGGCTCTTTTAATGGTTTCTATATCATTTTTAATGCTGGTGTAATTCTCAGTAAGTTCTCTGTCACTCCCCTAGAGTTGTTTGTAGTTTTCTTGGAAGTCACTGAGCTCATTCAGCTTCTCTACCATCATTATTTTTAACTCCACGTCTGATATTGTGCTTGCCTCTATTTCATTTTGTACTCTTTCTGGGGACTCCTCCTTTCCTTTCAATGAGGGTTTGAGCCTAGTCAGCATATGTGTGTATATGTGTGTGTGTGTGTGTGTGTGTGTGTGTCCCCATGCATGTATTTTCTTAATTTCTCTTCACACCTAATTTTATACACTTCTCTCAATATGTCATTCCACCTGCTTCCCTCCCTTTTATATTTTTAATATAAGTTTTTCTTTCTCTCGTAGTCTTGTCCCAATTCCCTACTCTTATTATTCCTCCTCCCACTACCCTCTCAAGATTTTTCTTTCAGTTGTCATCTCATATTCATCCTTCCTTTCTAATAATAGTCTTCATCTTTTTAGACCTTCATTTACTGTTTATAGTGTGATGGTGGGTGGTTATTTTTGTGGGTGTGGGTCTCTTTCCTAGGGTTTGTGTTCTGGCAGGACAGGTACAACAACATACAAGACATGGTGGGCTGAGTGACAGTCAACTAACAGAAGGAAAGACCCACCAAAGAACAAACCGATAACAACCAAAACTCAGTTACAACCACAGAGCCCACATAAACGGCACAGATGGTATCTCAAAAGCATCATGTTCAGGAGACAAAGGACAACGCACCACTGAATCTCGCAGCTCTCTTACCCGAGAAAGTTACATCATGAAGACAGGGAGTCAAAGCAGATCAATCTAAGAAGCAGAAATAAGAAGAATCACCTAAAATGGGGAAATAATGGAATAATCTCCAATCAATAGGAAATGAGAAATCCCCCAAAAGAGTGCTAAATGAAATAGACACAAGAGAACTATTATACACTAAGTTCAAATAACGGTTATAAGCCCCTGGCTGATGGCACAGTGGATAAAGCGCTGGCCTGCAAACCCATGGGTCACTGGTTCAATTCCCCAACCAGGGTATATAACCAGGTTGCAAACCAAGTCTCCATCCAGGTCCATAGCTGGAGGCAGGTGAAAGGTAACCATACATAGATGTCTCTCTCCCTATCTGCCTCTCTCCGTTCCCATCTAAAAATAATGAAGTAAAAAATCTTTTAAAAAATAGTTATAGGCCCTGGCTGGTAGCACAGTGGATAAGGTGCCGGCCTGCGAACCCAAGGGTCGCAGGTTCGATTCCCCAGCCAGGGCACATGACCAGGTTGCAGACCAGGTCTCCAGTCAGGTCTGTGGCTGGAGGCAGGTGAAACACAACCATACATTGATGTCTCTCTCCCTCTCTGCCTCTCTCCCTTCCCCTCTTTCTAAAAATAATGAAATTTAAAAAATCTTTAAAAGAAAAAATTGTTATAATAATGGTTATAATGAAGCTCAATGAGCTCACTGTGCTCAGAGAAGTACAAAGAACTCCAGAGAAGCTACAATGAACATCCTGCAAACTATGTTAGCATTAAAAAGGACATAGAAACTACCAATAAGAGCCAGGAGGATATGAAGAATTCAATCTTCATTTATATAAGGAACACAGGAGATGGAATTAAAACAGGCTAGATAAAGCAGAAGACTGGATCAGCCAGCTGGAGGAAAAAGCAGAAAAAAAACTTCTCAGAGCAACTAAATGTAAAAAGAATGAAGAAGGTTTCAATGGTGCTGCAAGACAATATGAAACATAATAATATCCGTATCATAGGGATTATCAGAAGGAGAACAGAAGCAAGAGACAGAACAACAGTTTGAAAATGTAATGACAGAAAACTTCCCTAATCTGATGAGAGAAAGTCACACAAGTCAAAGGCACTGGGGGTCAATCAAGAGGCCCACTCCAAGACACACAATTAAAATGGCAAAACACAAAAACAAAAATATTAAAGGCAGTAAGAGAGAAACAGCTAGTAACAAGAGTGTTCTGATAAGGCTATCAGGTGATTTCGAAACAGAAACGCAAGTCAGAAGGGAATGGCAAAAAGTATTTTGAAATATTAAAAGCAAGACGTGCAACCAAGTGAACTCAACAGAGCAAGGCTCACAGCTAAAATGGAAGGTGACAGGTTGCAAGCCAGGACTCCAGCCAGGTCCTTAGCTGGAGGCAGGTGAAAGGCAACCATACATTGATGCTTCTCTCCCTTTCTTCCTTCCTCCCTGCCCTTCTCTCTAAAAATAATGAATAAAGTATTAAAAAAAAAAAAAAAAGGAGACATATGAAAAATGATGGGCATATATTTTATCCACAAGAGACCCAATACAGAACAAATGATGTACACAGGCTGAAACTGAAGGGATGAAAAAATATTTCTAGCAAACGGACATGAAAAAAAGATGGGGTGGCAATACTTATATAAAACAAAATAGATGGTAAAACAAAGGCCATAAAGAGAAACAAAGAAGGACACTTCTTAATGCTTATCTGCAGTGAGACAACAGCTGTGCCCAGCCAGGTGGAAACCCAGTCACACATTTTTAAAAAGTAAGGACACCTGGGGAGCGCTTGCAGCACCAGACCAGGCTGGGAGCCTCAGAGTTCCAGAACCCAGCGGCATTTGGGGGTAAGCGGGGAAATAAAGCCACACTGCTTCTGACTGTGAAAAACACTGGGGACTGCAGCAGAGGAAGAAACTGCCCCAGCAGAGTCTGTCTGTTTAGAGGCCCTGACGATCCTGGAACATCCACAGACCCACCCCACTCTCAGAACCACAGGCAGGGCAATAGCTAGAAAGGCACCAGTCCCATACTGGAAACAGGAGGAGTACCTGGAAAAGGGGCAAGTGCTGAGCAAGCAGCATTGTTCCCTCTCAGACTCCTTCCCAACATACCATGCCACAAGGTGGTGAAGCGGATCGCCCCATATTGAGGAATATGTAAGGCTCCACCCCTTACAACATAACAGGTGCAACAACTCTACATAAGAAACAGAGGCAAACACAGGAGAGTGTGAAGTTGAGGAGACAGTAGTATGGTCTACAAAAAGGAACACATCAAGGTTCCAGTGGAAGAACTGAAAGTAGAGGAGACAGCCAACTTAACAGACAAGGAGACAGCCAACCTAAAAGATGCAGAGTTCAAATGACTGGTGATAAAGATGCTCACAGGCTTGACAGATATGCCTGAGTACAGCAAACACGGAAGGGAAGAAGTGACTGTTATGCCAACTGAAACGAAAGAAAATCCATACAAAATTGATGGTGAAGGGAAGGAAACTGGGGTTCTAATCAATAATTTGGAACATAAGAAATAGTCAACCAGTACAGAATGAGGAAACAAGAATTGAACAAAACAAGGAGAGGCTTAGGAACCTCTGGGACAACTTTAAACCTTCCAACATCCGAATCACAGGAGTGCCAAAAGAAAAAGAGGAAAAGTAAAAATTGAAAACTTTTGAGGAACAATAAGGAAGGAAAATTTCCTAAATTTGGCAAACAAAATAGACCCTCAAGTCCAGGAAGCACAAAGAATCACAAACAAGCTAGACCCAAAGAAGACCACATCAAGACACACAATTAAAACACCAAGGGCCAAAGATGAAGGGAGAATTTTAAAAGCAGCAAGAGGGTTACTTACAAAGGGGTTCCTATAAGACTATCAGCTGATTTCTCAAAAGAGACTTTGCAGGCAAGAAGGGATTGGCAAAATGTATTCAAAGTAATGAATGTATTCAAAGTGAAGAACCTACAACCAAGATTACTCTATTCAGCAAAGCTATCATTTTGAATGAAAGAGCAGATAAAGTGCTTCCCAGCCAAGGTAAAATTAAAGGCGTACATCATCAACAAGCTATTATTATATGAAAGTTAGAGACCTACTTAAGAAAAAGATGATCAAAACTATGAAATTAAAATGGCAACTATCAACCATAGAATCCAAAAACAGAAACAAACTAAGCAAACAAGGAAAACAGGATCAGAATCACAGCTATGGGAACTACTGGCAGGGTTATCAGCTAGGAGGGGGAAGAGGAAGAAATGGGGAAAATGTTGCAGGGATTAGAAAACATAATTGGTGAGTAAAGATGGACAAGCAGAAGTTAAGAGCAATATAGGAAAGGATGAAATCAGGGAACTTACATGCATGACTCATGGACATGAACTAAGCAGGGGTTGGAATTATGGCAGAGAAGGGGCTCCTGGGTGGAGGGGAAGCAATGGGAAAAGAAATTAGTACAACCGTAAGAGCATAGTCAATAAAATACACTTTAAAAAAAAGAATAAAAATTGAAATTCTTTTAAAATTTAAAAATTAAAGAAAAAGGAAAAAAAGAAGATATTATCCTTGTAACCACATATGCACCCCACACAGGAGCACCCAAATATGTAACGAAAATCTTGAAGGTTGTCAATAATGATATTGACAGCAACACACCCATACTAGGAAATTTTAACATCCTATTGTCAACAATGGATAGAACTTCCAAGTATAAAAAACAACAAGGATATTGTGGCATTGAACAGCATTCTAGATCAAGTGGACTTAATTGATATATACAGAACCTTTCACCCCAAAGAAGTAAAATATACATTCTTTTCAAATGCACGTGGATCGTTTTCAAAAGCAGACCATGTGGTGAAACATAGAATAAGCCACAACAAATGCAAGAAAATTTAAGTCATATAAAGCATCTTCTGAGATCACAATGGCCTAAAACTAGAAACCAATGTCAAAGGAAAAAGTCAAACATTCAAATTCATGGACCCAGAATAACATACTGTTTAATAATGAATGGGTTAACAATGACATCAAGAAAGAAATCAAAAAAGTTTCTGGAAACAAATGAAAATGAACACCTACCAGCCCAAAACCTATCTGACACAGCAAATGCAGTCCTGAGAGAGAAGTTCATAGCAATACCTAAAAAGGATAGGAGAATTTCAAATAAACAATCTAATCCTACATCTACAGGAACTAGAGGAACAAAAACAAACAAAGCTCAGAAGGAGAGGGAAAGAAATAATCACAATCAGAGCAAAATTAAATGAAATAGAGACTAAAAAATAAACAAATAAATGATTAATAAACCCAGGAACTGGGTTCCTGGAAAAGTAAATAAAATCAATGAGAATAAAATCAGAAATGAAAAAGAAGAAATCATGACTGACATCACAAAAATACAAAGGGTAAGAAATTACTGAGTAACTATGACAAAAAATTTGATAACCTGGAAGAAATGGACAAATTTCTAGAAACATATTATCTTCCAAAATTTAATTAAGCAGCAGCAGAAAGGCTGAATTGACCAACAAGAACTTGTGATACTGAAGCAGCAATCAAAAAACTCTCAGCACACAAGAGCCCAAACTCTATAGGCCAGTGTATTTTCAAAACAAGGTGAAGACATGACAAAGAATAAAACTCCAGACCATTATCACTGATGAACATAGGTGCTAAAATCCTCAACAAAATATTGGCAAACCGGCCCTGGCTGGTGACACAGTGGATAAGGCACCAGCTTGCAAACCCAAAGGTTCCCTGGTTTGATTGCCCAGCCAGGGCACATTAACAAGGTTGCAAGCCAGGTCTCCAGCCAGATCTGTAGCTGGAGGCAGGTGAAAGGCAACCATACATTGATGTCTTCCTCCCTCCCTGACTCACTCCCTTCCCCTCTCTCTAAAAATAATAAAATACAATCTTTAAAAAAAAAAAAAAAAAAAAAGGCAAACCGGACCCAGCAATACAATAAAAAGATCATACACCATGATCAAGTGGGATTCATTGCAGGGGTACAGGATGATACAACACTGCAAATCAACAAATGTAATACACCACAAAAACAAAATGAACAGCAAAAATCACATGATCATATCAATAGATGCCAAGAAGGCATTTCATGAAGTCTTTATAATAAAGCATTTATAATAATGCACTCGGCAAAGTGGGAGTACAGGGAGCATACTTCAACATAATATAGACCATATATGAGAAATCTGCAGCCAACATCATACTCAACAGCAAAAACTGAAAGCTTTTTCAATAAGATCAGGAACAAAGACAAGGGTGTCCACTTTCAACACTTTTAATTCAACATAGTATTGGAAGTTCTAGCCAAAGCTAGACACTTCTGACAAAGTCAGACAAGAAGTAAAAGGCATACAAATTGGAAAGGAGGAATAAATGGGCCATTATTTGCAGATGACATGACAGTGTGTACACAGAATATCCTGTAGGCTCCACTAAAACACTAGTCAGCCTAATACATGAATTTGGCAGAACTGCAGGGTATAAAGTCAATATTCAGAAATTGAAGGTATTTTTATACACCAACAAGGAAATATCACAAACAGAAACTAGGAGGGGGACCCCATTTACTATAGCAATGAGAAAAACAAAGTACCAGGAATAAATTTAACCAAGGAGGTAAAAGACTTGGAAAACTACTGAACACTGAAGAAAGGAATTAAGGACGACAGAGATAAATGGAAGCATACATCGTATTCATGGATTGGAAGAACATCATTAAAATATCAATACTACCCTGAGCAATCTATAGTCAATGTAATCCCTATTAAAATACCAAAAAATTTTCACTGATTTAGAACAAATATTTCAAAAATGTATATGGAATCAAGAACAATCCCAAATAGCCTCAGCAGTCTTGAGAAAGAAGAACAAAGTAGGAGGAATCACAATACCTGACACCGAACTATATTACAAGACAACTGTGATCAAAACAGGCTGGTACTGGCATAAGAATATACATAGGTCAATGGAACAGAATAGAAAGCCCAAAAATAAACCCCTATATCTCTGGTCAATTAATATTTGACAAAGGGGGCAGAAGCATAAAATGGAGTAAAAAATGCCTCTTCAATAAATGGTGTTGGGAGAGCTGGACAGGTACAAGCAAAAAAATTAAACTAGAACACCAATTTATACCTTACACTAAAGTCAACTCTAGATGGATAAAAGACTTAAATGTAAACCATGACAACATAAAAGTCCTAGAGGAAAACAAGCAGTAAAATTTCAGATATCCTACGCAGAAATATTTTCATTGATATACATCTCCTACGGCATGGGAAATAAAGGAAAGGATAAACAAATGGGACTATATCACATTGAAAACTTTACGGTTAAAGAAAACATCAAAATAAAAAGAGAACCAACCGTATGAGAAAACATATCTGTCCATGATTCCTTGGACAAGGATATGATCTCCAAAATATATAAAGAACTTATATGATTAAACACCAAGAAGACAGACAATCCAATTTAAAAATGGGCAAAGGGAGTGCCAGCCTGCAAACCAATTCCCAGTCAGAGCATATAACCAGGTTGCAAGCCAGGTCTCCAGCCAGGTCCCCAGCTGGAGGCAGGCAAAAGGCAACCATACAGTGATGTTTCTCTTCCTCTCTCACCTCTTCTCTCTCTAAAAATAATAAACAAACAAATAAATAAAATCTTAAAATAAAATTAAAATGGGCAAAGGACCTGAACAGATCCTTCTCCAAGAAGGACACACAGAGGGCCCATCTGCATTTGAAAGGATGCCCAACATCACTGGCCATCAGAGATGCAAATAAACCCACAACGACATACCACCTCACACCTGTCAGAATGGCCATCATTAACAAATCAACAAACAAATACTAGAGAGGATGTGTAACCCCTACTGCACTGTCAATGGGAATGCAAACTGGTGCGGCCATTGCGGAAAACAGTATGGAATTTCCTCAAAAACCTAAAAATGGAACTGCCTTTTGATACAGCAATTCCACTACTTGGACTATACCTGAAGAACCCTCAAACACCAATTCAGAAGAATCTATGCACCCCTATGTTCATAGCAGTGCTATTTACAATAGCCAAGTGCTGGTAACAGCCTAAGTGCCCATCAGTAAATGAGCGAATCTAAAAACTGTGGTAATTTACACAATGGAATGCTACATAGCAGAAAAAAAGAAGGCACTCTTTTGCACCAGCATGGATGTAACTAGGTTGTATAATGCTAAGTGAAATAAGCCAGACAACAAAAGACAAATACCACATTTTTCACCTCTTGTCAATTGGGAAGACAAAACATACCCAAAATAAGAAACAACCTAAAAGTTTAGTAACAATAAAGGTAACAATTTGAGATGTTACAAAGAAATCATGTAGTAAACTACCATGAGAAAGGAAGCCAACCAATGCTCCCAACAATCCCAGGGATATCCAAGACAAAAGACCAAGTTATACATTTCTCATAGCTGTGTGTCTGTGTGTGCATATGTGTAAAGATATATCTCACACATCACAGTTCATCCTGAGTAACAAAGGATCTGTGGAAACTGTTTAATTATTATAGAGAGAATGTGTTAGTGAAGTATATCCTATTAGTAACCCTTCTTTAAAGCAATCTTCTACTATTGCCTTGACCAGTATGACTCAGGTGGCAAGACATTACCAGAAAAACTAAAGGTCACCTATTTGATTCCTGGTCAGGGCACATGCCCAGGTTGTGGGTTCCACTGTTCTCCTCCTGTGGAGGCACTTAATGAGAAACAATAGTTTCTCTCCCTCTTGCTCACCTTTATAGTACTTGTACTTGATTTATTTCTACCTGGTTTAATTAAAATGAGGTTTACCTCTAAATATAATCAACATATTTCATCATCAGGAATTCATTTACTGACTTAATCATTATGAAGTGAAACAGAGGGAAGTTCAAAAGACTTGCGGGCCCTGGCTGGTGGCACAGTGGATAAGGCGCCAGCCTGAGCACCAAAAGGTTGCTAGTTCAATTCCCAGCCACGGCACATAACCAGGTTGCAAGCCAGATCTCCAGACACGTCCATAGCTGGAGGCAGGTGAAAGGCAACCATACATTGATGTCTCTTTCCCTCTCTGCCTCTCTCCTTTCCCCTCTCTCTAAAAATAATAAAATAAATAAAATCTTTAAAAAAAAAAGACTTGCAATACTTTTTTTTTTTTAATCCTTACCCAAGGACACATTCATTTGGTTTTTTAGAAAAAGGGAGAGAGAGAAACATTGATAGGAGAAAAAACCGAAGATTGGTTGGTTACCTTTCTTCTTGAGCACCCAAAGTAGGAATCCAAACTGGGACCAGTATGGGTCTGGATGGGGGATGAACAGCAACCTAGGTACATGCTCTGACCAGAATCAAACCCGCATCCTTTCAGTTACAGGATGACACTCCAAACACTGAGGCACACTGGCCAGGGCCAAACTTGTAATTCTGGAACTTCACAAAGTCGTAGAATTAGGACTACAATTTAGACCTTTTTTTTTTTTTTTTTTTTAAGATGTTATTATTTTTACGGAGAAAGGCAGGGAGGGAAGAAGAAAGGGAGAGACGCATCAATTAATGGTTGTCTTTCCCCTGCCTCCAGCTAAGGACCTGGCTGGAGACCTGGCTTGCAACCTATACCCTGATTGAGAATCAAACTAGGACCATTGGGTTCACAGGCAAGTGCTCAATCCACAAAGCCACCAGCCAGGGCCTTGCATCTGACTCTCAATTCAGTGTTCCCTCCATTACACCAGAAAATGGTCAGTTTTCTCAAAATGTTTTTAAGTAAACGCACTCTTCCTTTATTATAGGTCTGGCTATTCCTGTGCAACAAATATTGGCTAGGAAAAACTTAAACCCACTCCTAGGATGAGGATATGGGGGGGGGGGGGGGCATAAAATTTTTCCCATTTTTCTTAAACCAGGTTTTTTTTCCAATGCATAACAGGAGCTACCTTAAATTCATTGTTAAAAGTCTTAAAAAAACACAAAATCAGAATTTGATTAATACATATAGCTACAAAGGATATTTTACAAAATCCTATTTCTTTTTTTCTATCTATAGGCCAACAAATGCTTTTTAATGCTAAAATTCAAAACTTAGCCTTATAAGGATCAGCAATAAATACTACATTACACGAGAGATCAGCGGAGAAGAGGCAAGAACTACCATGATAATTTATCATGCCACACACTACATACTAACTGCAGTTCTGGGGAAAAAAATGCCTTACCCCCATAACCAAGTGAACAAACCCAGCATCACAAGAAACAGGACTTAATGTTAGGAAGGAATATGAAGTATACAGCATCACTTAGTAGCTATTCTTGCCCCAGAAGATTTAATTTGAAACTAACCAACCCTTTAAACTTAAGCTTACGGTTAGCTAATAAAGGGGAAATAGAGGAACACTCTAAATGACACCATGAAGGGAAAAGAAAAATCAGACAAATCAAAAGTGTGATTTATTGTGTAAGACAACTGGGTTGATTATTTTAAAAACTCATATTTTAAAAGGGAACAGAGGGGAGCAAAAAGGGGATGGATGTAATACAACAACAATAAAATTAAATTTAAAAATAAAATTAATAAATAAATAAAAAGGAGGAAGTGAGGCTGTTCTAGTTTAGTAGAGATAAGAGATTTAACAACCAAATGCAACAAATAAACCTTTATTGGAATCCTGGTTTGGTGGGGTTGGGTGTAAAAAGCCATAAAAGATTTGTAGTACAAATGAGGAGATTTAAGTACGGATGAATATTAGATTAGATTATGGAATTAGCAATAATAAACTCTTAACTAATTATCACTAATAAAATATTAACTAAGAAAGTCAACAATAATGATATTTTACATATAAAGAAAATGCCTTTATCTTTGGAGAGGCATGCTGAGATATTTAGGCATGAACTATCATGATGTCTATAGCTTAGTTTCAACTGGTTCTGCCAAAATATACACATATTTATAAAGCAAACATGGCAAGATACCAACAAATATTGACTCTAGAGGATCATGATATGGATGATCACTATTACCAATTTTCTGTATACCTGAAATTGCTTTCTAATAAGGTGAGGGCGGAGGGGGGTGCTAGAGCGCACCAATTTTAGGGAAAAGTACAACAACCTGAAACCAAAGCTGTGGGAACTGTCAGGAACAAACATGATTTCATTTTTTAGCATCTGTTAAATACAGTTTACTCTTTGAGTAGCAATAAGGTTAACTAGGAATAAAAGTTCCACCTAAAACATTGCTTAAAAGATTGAGTCTAGCATGTAATCCCATTAATTGAGATATGCCTTTAACAGCTAGTTCCCTCAAAAGAGAGGCATGGGAGAGTATGACTAGATACCATTCTTTAATGGTTTCATATTCAACAAAATTCAACAAGGCTCATCACCAAATGACAAGTCAATCCATGAACCATCCATTTGTTAACTCTATAATCTAGTATTTTTCTACAAACATTACAAAAACATTCGACTCCAAATTTTCTTAAACCTAGTAATATACTAAAGTTATAAGTACTATAATCATGTATTAATAATTTTTAAACGTTTGCAATTATGCATGAAGCTTCAATTACTCAAAGAAATTTATCAACACTCTCTTCTGTAAAGACACTTTCCTTTTTCACTAACCACAATCAAAGAACTAGCACAAGCCAATGCTAAAACGAGAACTGTCAGTTTATAAACACAGATTGGTGGCTACACAGAAATGAAAGGGAAAATCATCACACCATTAAGATACAACTTTCTACAATATTCTACACTTTTTAAGTTTTTGACACTCAACTCATAAAACAATGCACAAATTACTGTTGCCACTGTCACATAATCCAGCAACAAATTTTGCAATAAGGAAATATGAAGCAAATAACTCAACTGCAAGTTCCCTGTATGCATCAAGAATAAACTGCACAAGCAAAATTACTTTTCAGGAAATATGCAATTTTACCAAATACATTTCTTCGTTTTGGTAAGAGGGGAAATTTTTTTCTGGTCAGTCCTACCGCAAGAAAGTGATTTGGCTAGGCTGCAACAAAGCACATCTATGATAGGCGCAAGTAAACTAAATCTGCCTACATATTTAGAATTTACTTCCAGGAAGAAACTTTCCTGTTATTCTTTTCCCTTAATTATTTTTGCAAGACACAGAAATAAAGCTCTACAGAAAAGACATCATATTCGAATCAAGGCTTCCCAGATTACCAGCTTCATGACCTTGGTCCAGTTCCTAGACTGGGCAACCGGTATGTTCATCTGTAAAATGGGAAGCACTTACTCACCTCATCGGGCTGAGATTAAGTTAGACAATATAATGCAGCTCCCTGGCGCGCAAAAAGTGCTAAGAGCAAGCTAAATGTTCCGTAGAGATGTGGAATCCGGCATGATCAACAGATTACCATAATGTGACTGTGCGAAGACAAGCACTTTTTCACTTACTGCATGCAACATTTTTGCTTCTCCCAGGGACCAGGTGCAATCTTCCTTGTAATATCTCCGCAGGGTACGTGCCCGACAGCTACAGAACCAAGCAGCTTTTGCGCGCGTGCGCGTGTATACACACACACACACACACACACACACACACACACACACGCACTTACCGGCCGCACCGCGGGACCTGGGGAGCCGCAGGCCGGAACAGTGGCCCAAACCAGCCTTTTAGCCCGCCCCTCCGCCCCGCGCGGCCTGTCACCGCGCCCCCCGTCGGGGGAGGTCTTGGGCCCCGGGGGCCGGAGGGGCGCGCGAGGAGTTGGGCGCGGGCGTCCCTCCCTCAAGTGGGCCCCTAGCCGAACCGCTTGGCGGGCGCTCAGGCTGCCGCAGGGGGCCGGGGCCACTCGACGCCCCTCGGGCCCGCGAGGGGCTGGGCAAAAAAAGAGGAAGCCCCGGGCAGGGCGCCGCCAGATGCCGAAGAAGGGGCGGGAGCCGGGGCTGCTCTGCTGGTATTGCGGGACCTCCGGGTCGTCGTCCTAGTCGTCGCCTTGGGAGCCGGACGACCCCAGAACGCCTCACACGTCTTCAGCACCGCCCTAGTCCGGCGCCGCCACGGAGAGCCCAGCTGCCACTACACCCGGACCCGTGACGTTGTGCGTAGCGCAGATACGTCACGACCGACTGACTCGTGCCCGCTCAGCCCTCTAGCCGCCCAGGGTCACCCGCCGCGGGCGCGCGCCCAGCCTAGAGGGCGGAGCAGAGCCTGGCAAGTTGCCGGCGCCTGCGCACGCGCATTTTCCCAGCTTCCTGTGGGGCTGGAAAGCCCCCGCGCAGGCCCCGCCCCTGGCGCTCAGCGGTGGCTTCCAGCTGCTTTCCCAACCAAACAGGGCCCGTGCATGCTCACGCTGACCTTCACGCGGCCGCGCCAGGTTCGCTATTATCTGCGGAGTTGTAATAGCAAACCTCCAAAAGGGTCCGCGGTGGGTCAGTGCTATAGCCGGGAGCTGCTCAGTAAGGAGATTCTGAAACTGAATCCGGTTTCATGGCCGTTTGCAGGCGAAAAACCTTTTAATTTTTGAATCTCGTTTCAGAAATGTTTTCTAAAGGGCTTATGTTTTGTTTTTACTTTTTTCAATTTTAAAAAGTATTTATTTATTGTATTTTTTCATTACCATTTAATCCCCTCATACCCGCTACCACCCGCAATCACCACAGTTGTCCTTGGCAATGAGTCCTTGATCCTTTTTCAATTCCTCCAGCCCCTACCCTCCACCCTTTAGCTGTCAGCTTGCTCTCCATCCGAGTCTGTCTCTATTTTGCTTGTTAGTTCTGTTTGTTCGTTAGATCCCAGGTGTGAATGAAATCATATGGTATTTATCTTTATCTGACTAGCTTATTTCACTTCACATAATGTTCTCCAGTCCATCTGTACTGTTAAAACTAAAGGCTAAAACTTCTTTTTTTAACAGCTAAGTAGTATTCCATTGTATAAATGTCCCATGGTTGTTTTATCCACTCACCTATTGCTGGACATATGAGCTACTTCTATAATCTTGCTGATTGTAAGTAATGGCTGCAATGAAGATAGGGGTGCTTATGTTTTTTCCAAAATAGTGTTTTGGGTTCCTTTGGATAAATTCCCAGACGTGGGATTGCTGGTTGAGAAGCAGCTCCATTTTTAATTGGGGGGGGGGGGGGGCGCGGGCGGTAATCTCCATACTGCTTTTCACAGTAGTTGTAGCAATCTGCATTCCCACCAATGGTGCAGATGTGTACCCCTTTCACCATATCCTCCTCAGCACTTGTTGTTTGTTGAGTTAGTGATGGTAATCGTTCTGACAGGTGTGAGATGGTGTCTCATCATGGTTTTTATTTGCATTTCTCTGATGATTAGTGACGTTGAGCATCATTTCATATGTCTATTAGCTGTCTCTATGTCCTCTTTGAAGAAGTGTCTTTACAGGTCCTTTGCCCATTTTTCTGTTTTATTTTTTTGGTGTTAAGTTCTATAAGTTCTTTATAAATTTTGGATATTAACACATTATCAGATGTATCAGCAAATGTGTTCTCCCATTCTGTGAGTTGTCTTTTATTTTGTTGATGATTTCCTTTGCTGTGCAAAAATTTTTTAGATTGCTGTTGTCCCATTTGTTTATTTTTTCTTTTGTTTCCCTTGCCTGGGGAGATGTATCTGATAAAACATTGGTATATGCTGTGTCTGAGATTTTGTTACCAACATTTTCTTCTACAATTTTTGTGGTTTTGAGTATAATGTTTATGTATTTTGATCCATTTCGAATACATTCTTGTGCATGGTGTAAGAAGGTGGTCTAATTTCATTTTTCTGCACGTATCTGTCTAATCTTCCCAGCACAATTTATTGAATAAACTGTCCTTAGCCAATTGTATGTGCTTGCTTCCTTTATGGAATATTAACTGACTATAAAGATATGAGTTTATTTCTGGGCTCTATTCTGTTCCATTGATCTATTTATGTGTTTTTATGCCAGTACCAGGCTGTTTTGAACACTATGGCCTTATAGTATAGTTTTTTTTGTTTTTGTTTTTTTTAAGATTTTATTTCATTATTTTTAGAAAGAGGGGAAGGGAGAGAGGCAGAGAGGGAGAGAGAGACATCAATGTATGGTTGCGTTTCACCTGCCTCCAGCCACAGACCTGACTGGAGACCTGGTTTGCAACCTGATTATGTGCCCTACCTGGGGAATCGAACCTGTGACCTTTGGGTTTGCAGGCCGGCACCTTATCCACTGTGCTACCAGCCAGGGCTATAGTATAGTTTGATATTAGGTAGCATGATTCCTCCATCTTTGTTCTTCTTTCTCAGGATCACTTTTGCTATGCAGGACCTTTTGTGGTTCCATATAAATTTTTGAATTATCTGTTCTAGTTCTGTGAAATAAGTCATTGGAATCCTGATAAAAATTGTATTGAATTTATACATTGCTTTGGGTAGTATGGACATTTTAATGAAGTTAATTAATCTTTCCCATGCAGCAATATTTTCACTGACATCTCTCCCAGAGCAAGGGAAATAAAGGAACAAATAAACAAATGGGACTACATCAAAGTGAAAAGTTTCTGCTCAGCTAAAGAAAACATCAGCAAAATGAAAAGGGAACCAGCCATATGGGAAAACATATTTGCCATTTCTTTCCATGAACATGGTATGTGCTTCCACTTACTTGTCTCTTTAATTTCTTTCTTTGGTGGCTTATAATTTTCCAAGTACAGACATCCTTGGTTAGGTTTATTCCAAGGTACTTTATTTATTTTGAAGCAATTATGAATGAGATTGTTTTCTTACTTTCCCTTTGTGTTAGCTCATTACTGGCATATAAATATGTAACTTCCAGCCAAGATGGAGGCATAGGTACAAATACTGCATCTCCCTTGCAACTAGAAGAAATTTATATCTACCTCAAAACTGAATAAAAATAATGCAGAAATTTCAGAAAATAAAACTATGTGGCAGTGCAACAAACAAGGAAGAAATAATCAGTAAGACAGGTAGGAGGGGCAGAGCCAGAGAGGAGAGCAGCACCAACAGCACCAGAGCTGAGGCTGCCGTGAAAAGCACAGCTGTACATTTAAGCTTGGGAAGCAAACCCAGGGCCACACTGCGAAGCCCACAGTTCCAGCGCTGGGAAAAATAGAGCCAGCTGCTGCTGCAGCAGTAGCAGCAGCAGCTCAGGGACTGAGACCATAGCAAAAAATGCAGTAACATATTTAAACCTGGAATGCAATCCTGGAGCCAGACCATGTAGCCCATGGTTCCAGTGCTGGGAAAAATAGCCATCTTGCTTCTGACTTTGAAAACTGGTGACAGTTTGGATGGAGGAAGAAACTGCCAGACTCAACCAGCTAGCAGTTTTGTTCCCTCCCCCACATATAGCACCACAACCTGATCAAATGGGTCACTCCCTACTAATGAATTCCTAAGGCTCCACCCCTTACAACATAACAGGTGGGACAGAATCTAAGGCAGAAAGGCAAACACAGAAAGCTGTCAAGCTGAGGAGACAGGCAAGTGTGGCCCAAAAGAGGGAACAGATCAAGATACCAGTGGGAGAACTGAGCTACAAGGAGATAGCCAACCAATCTAACAGACACAGAGTTCAAAATGCTGGTGATTATGCTCAGAGACTTGACAGATAGCTTAAATACAGCAAACACAGAATGGAAGAAATGAAAGCTAGCCTATGTGAAATGAAGAAAAATCCACATGAAATCAGTGGTGAAGGGAAGGAAATCAGGGTTCAAATCAATGATTTGGAAAATAAGGAAGAAATAAATAATCAACCAGTACAGGAAGAGGAAACAAGAATTGAAAAAAAATGAGGAGAGGTGTTGGAACCTCTAGAGCAACTTAAACATGCCAATATTAGAAGCATAGGGGTGCCAAAAGGAGAGGAGGAAGAGCAAGAAATTGAAAACTTATGTGAAAAATATAATAAAGGCAAACCTCCCTAATTTGGCAAAGGATACAGACATACAAGTCCAGAAAATACAAAGAATCACAAACTAGACCAAAGGGGGACCATACCAAGACACATCATAATTAAAATGCCAAAGGTCCCTGTCTGGTGTGGCTCAGTGTTTTGGCACCACCCTGCAAACCCAAGGGTCTCTGGTTCAATTCCCAGTCAGGGAACATAGCCAGGTTGCCAGCCAGGCTCCAGCCAGGTCCCCAGCTGGAGGCAGGTGAAAAGCAACCATACATTGATATTTCTCTCCATTTCTTCCTCCTTCCCTGCCCTTCTCTCTAAAAATAATGAATAAAAAAAAATTTTTAATGCCAAAGGTTAAAGATAGAGAATCTTAAAAGCAGCAAGAGGAAAAAAGAGTTACCTCCAAAGGGGTTCCTATAAGACTATCAGCTGATTTCTCAAAAGAATCCTTGCAGGGAAGAAGGGCCTGGAAAGAAGTATTCAAAGTGATGAAAAGCAAAGACCTACAACCAAAATTACTCTGTTCAGCAAAGTTATCATTTAGAATGGAAGGACATACAAAGAAGTTCCACCCAAACAAGGTAAAGCTAAAGCCATTATTATATGAAATGTTAAAGGGACTTACTATAGAAAAAGAGGCTCAAAATTATAAACATTAAAAAGACAACAAATTCACAGCTATCAACAACAATCTAAAAAATAAAAACTAAGAAGACAACCAGAGAGGGAACAGAATCAAAAATATGGGGAATGTTTGGAGGAGTGTCAGCTAGGAAGGGGAAGGGGAATAAAGGGGAAAGGCACAGGGATTAAGAAGCATAGTTGGTGGGTACAGAATAGACAGGAAAATGTTAAGACAAGTACAGGAAAAGGTAAAGCCAAAGAGCTCATATGCATGACCCATGGACATAAAAAAAGGGAGCTGAGATTGCTGGAGGGAGGGGATGCTGGGAGAAGAGCAAAGGGAAAAGAAAGTGGGAGAAATGCAACATCATAATCAATTAAAAAATAAAATTTTTAATAAATACATGTGATTCCTGGATAGTAATATTGTATGCTGCTACTTTGCTGAATTCTTTTATCTGTCCTAGTAGTTTCTTGGTGGAATCTTTGGGAATCTGTATATACAGTGTCATGTCATCTGCAAATAAAGACAGATTTACTTCTTCCTTTCCAATTTGGATGCCTTTTCTTTCTTCTCCTTGTCTAGTTGCTGTGGCTAGGACTTCTAGTACTATATTAAAAAAGAAACATGAGGCTCTGGCTGGTGGCTCAGTGGATAAGCTGCCAGCCAGCGAATCCAAAGGTCTCTGGTTCGATTCCCAGCCAGGGCACATAATCAGGTTGTAAGCTAGGTCTCCAGCCAGGTCTGTGTCTGCAGGCAGGTGAAAGACAACCATACACTGATGTTTCCCTCCCTCTCTGCCTCTCTCCCTTCCCCTCTCTCTAAAAATAATAAATAAAATCTTTTTAAGAAAAATAAGAAACATGAAAGCAGATGTCTCTGTCTTGTTATCTATCTTAAGGGGAATGATTGTAGTTTTTGCCCAGAGGGTTTGTCATATATGGCCTTTATAATGTTTAGGTATGTTCCCTCTGTTACCATCTTCCTGAGAGTTTTAATCACAAATGAGTGCTGGATTTTATTTAAAGCTCTCTCTGCATCTGTTGATATGATCATGTAGTTTTTATCCTTCATTTAGTTTATTTGGTGAATCATATTTATTGACTTGTGAAATTGTACCAACTTTATATTCCTGAAATAAATCCCAGTTGACCATGGTGTATGATATTTTAGATGCATTGGTGTATTCATTTGCTAATATTTGTTGAGGATTTTAGCACATATGTTCATCAGATATATTGGCCTGTAATTTTCTGAAATAAATCCCAGTTGACCATGGTGTATGATATTTTAGATGCATTGCTGTATTCAGTTTGCTAATATTTGTTGAGGATTCTAGCACATATGTTCATCAGATATATTGGCCTGTAATTTTCTTTCTTTGTAATGTTTGTATCTGGTTTTGGAATTAAGGTAATGGTGGTCATATAAAATGAGCTTGGGAGCCTTCCCTCCTCTTGACTTTCATGAAATAATTTGAGAAAGAAAGGTGTTAGTTCTCAGAATGTTTGGTAAAATTCACCTGTGAAGCCATCCTGCCCAGGGCTTTTGTTTGTTGGGAGATTTTTAAATTACTGTTTTAATTTCATTAGGTGTAATCTGTCTATATCAGATTCTCTGATTCTTCTTGATTTATTTTTGGAAGATTGTACATTTCTAGAAATTAATCCATTTTGTCCAGGTTTTCAATTTGTTGGCATTTGGTTGTTCATAGTATTTTTGTACAGTCCTTTGTATCTCTTTGTTGTCAGTTGTTATTTCTCCCCTTTCATTTCTGATTTTTATTTATTTGGGTCCTCTATCTTTTTTGCTTGATAAAGTCTGGTTAGAGGTTTGTCCATCTTTATTATCTTTTCACAGAATCAGCTCTTGAATCCTTTGATCTTTTGTATCATTTTTTAGACTTTCATTTATTTCTGTTCAGATATTTATTGTTTCCTTCCCCCTACTCACTTTGGGCTTCCATCTACTCACTTTTGTTTTTCTATTTCAAAAAATTTTAAGTGTAAAGTTAGATTGTTTATTTGAGCTTTTTCTTATTTTTAGAGTTAGGCCTGTAATGCTATGGATTTCTCATTTTGGATTGCTTTCCCTGTGTCCCTCAGATTTTGGATTGTTGTATTTTCATTTTCATTTGTTTCAAGGTATCTTTTGATTTCTTCCTTGACCTTGGTGTTGACCCATTTATTGTTTAATAATATATTATTTAGCTTCCATATCTTTGTGTGTTTCTCAGTGTTCTTTTTTTATTACTTAATTTTATTGTTGTATTACATCCATCTCCTTTTTACTCCCCTTTCCCACCCATCCACTCCCCGACAAAGTCAATCCCACTTGTTGTCCTTGTCCATGGTTCTTCCATACTAAGATCTTATCTAAACTGCTCCCCTTCTTTGACTCTTCCTCCCCGCCCCCTTAGTGTTCTTGTAATTGAGTTTCAGTTTCATAGCATTGTGGTCAGAGAAGATACTTGACATGATTTCAATCTTCTTAAATTTATTGAGATTTATTTAGTGTCCTAACATATGGTCTATCCTAGCAAATGTTCCATATATACTTGAAAAGTATGTATATTCTGCTGCTTTGAGGTAAAATGCTCTGAATAAATAAATTAAATCCATTTTGATCCAGTGTGTCATTTAAGGCCGCTATCTCCTTGTTGATTTTTAATCTGGAAGCTCTATCCATTAAAGTCAATGGGCTGTTAAAATCCCCAACTATGACTGTATTTCTGTCAATCTCTCCCTTTATGCTCTTCAAGATTTGCTTTACATATTTAGGTGTTCCTGTGTTGGGTGCATAAATTTTTACTATGGTGCATAAATGTATCCTCTTCTTGGACTCCTCATTTTATTATGTAATGTCCTCCTTTGTCTCTTACTATAGACTTAGATTTATTTTTAAAGTATATTTTATTGATTATGCTGTTATATTTATCCCAATTTCTTTTCCCTTTGCTCCCCTCTGCCAAGTATCCCCCCTTCTCAGCAATCTCACCCCCCTTAGTTCATGTCCATGGGTCATGCATGTGAGTTCTTTGACTTTACCTTTTCCTATACTATTCTTTTTTTCCCCTTGAGATAGTTATTTTTTATTTTTAAATAATAATAATGTTTATTGATTATGCTGTTAACATTTGTCCCAATTTCTTTTCCCTTTGCTCCTCTCTGCTCAGCAACCCCTTTCTCCAGCAATCTCCCCCCCCCCCCCACCCTTTAGTTCATGTCCATGGGTCACGCATGTGAGTTCTTTGGCTTCACCCTTTCCTATGCTGTTCTTAACATTCCCATGTCTACTTTGCACATACCAATTATGCACCATTTCCCAATTTCTCCCCCTCCTTTCCACCAGCTGTTAGTCCTCCAAATGATCCCCATTCCTATGATTCTGATCCTATTCTGGTTGTTTGCTCTGTTTGTTTTTGTTTATATGTTTTATATTCAGTTGTTGATAGTTGTGAGTTTGTTGTCATTTGTTGTTCATAGTTTTGATCTTCTTTTTCTTAAATAAGTCCCTCTAACGTTTCATATAATAATGGTTTGGTGATGATGAACTCCTTTAGCTTTACCTCATCAGGGAAGCACTTTATCTGACCTTCCATTCTAAATGATAGCTTTGCTGGATAGGGTAATCTTGGTTGTAGGTTACTGCTTTTCATCACTTTGAATACTTCTTGATGGTCCCTTCTTGACAGCAAAATTTCTTTTGAGAAATCAGCTGATAATCTTGTAGGAACCCCTTTGTAAATAAGTTTCTTTCTCTGCTGCTTTTGAGATTCTTTGGCATTTTAATTATGATGTGTCTTGGTGTGGTCCTCTTTGGGTGTAGCTTGTTTGGGATTCTCTGTGCATCTTTCACCAAATTAGGGAAGTTTTCCTTCATTATTTCTTAACATAAGATTTCAATTTCTTGCTCTTCCTCTTCTCCTTCTGCACCCCTATAATTCCGATGATGGCATATTTAAAGTTATCTCAAAGGTTCTTAAACCTCTCCGTTTTTTTTCAATTCTTGTTTCTTTATTCTGTACTGATTGACTTATGTTACAAATTTTTTATTTGAACCCTGGTTTCCTTCCCTTCATCATTGGTTTTGTATGAATTTTTCTTCATTTCACTTAGTACAGCCTTCACTTATTCCCTTATGCATTTGCCATACTCAGGCATGCCTGTCAAGTCTATGAACATCGTTATCATCAGTGTTTTGAACTCTGTTGTCTGTTAAGTTGGCTATCTCCTCATTTCTCCCATTAGAACCTTGATCTGCTTCCTCTTTTGGGCCATAGTTCTCTGTCTCCTCAACTTGACAGCCTCTCATGTTTACTTCTGTGACTCCAGTGGTGCTGTTGCACCTGTTACATTGTATGGGGCTGAGCCTGAGGCATTTGTCAATGTGGGGTGACCCATTTCACCACATAGTGGTGTTGTATGTGAGAGAGGGGTCTGAGAGGGAACAATACCATTTGTTTAGCCCTTGTCTCCTTTCCAGGCATATCTCCCACTTCCTGCATGGGACTCACACCCCTTTAACTCTTCCTCTGTCTGTGGTTACCAGGGTGGATGGGTTTCCAGACACCTTTAGACAAGAGGACCCTGCTGGAAGACCAGCAGTTTCTTCCACTACCCCAAACCCCGCTGGTTTTCAGTCAGGAGGAATGAGGCTTTATTTCCTCAGCACTAGAACCATGAGCTGCATGATCTGGTGTGGGGCTGGGATCCCTCCCCAGGTGTCCCTCCTGACTTTTATCATGTGTGGCTGCATTTTCTGTCGGCCGACCACACCCACTGCCTTTTTGCCACCTCCACCTCCACCTCCACCATTACCACCACACCCTGTTCTCTTCACCCTAGCTACCCTCTCCTACTTGTCTGGATTAGTATTACTTCTTTATATCTTTGTTTTTTGGACTGCCATGCATTTCATTTTTCTGGTAGTTCAGTTTTTTTGTTTGTTTGTTTTTTACTTTTGAGGTAGGTGTATTCCTTCTTAGTTGTTGAGGGAGACACAGCATGTCTACCTTTGCCTCCACCTTGGCCTAGCTTATCTAGCCTTGGTTTTAACATTTATTTTATCAGTTATAAGTATTGCTATCTCTGCTTTGTTTTTCCTTTCCATCTGCCTGTTTTCCATCCCTTTACTTTTAATCTGTGTGTACTTTTGATCTCTGGTGTATCTATTGTAGGCACCATATATATGAGTCTTGTTTTCTTATCCATTCAACTACCCTTTGTCATTTGATCAGAGCATTTAAGCCATTTACATTTAAGGGGATTATTGATAGATACATATATAGTGCTATTTTATTGTTAGACTGTTTTCCTCTGTGTTCTTTTATTCTTCCTCTTTTTCTTCTTCTCAAAGCACGTCCTTTAACTTTTGTTGCAATACTAGTTTTATGATAACAAACTCCTTTAGCTTTTTCTTGTCTGGGAAGCTCATTATTTCTCCTTCAATTTTAAATGATAGCCTTGCTGAGATAAGTAGCCTTGGTTGTATGCCCTTGATTTTTATCACCTCTAATATTGTACACCAATCCCTTCTGGCCTGAAGTGTTTCTATTGAGTAACGAGATGCCAGTCTAATTGGTACTCCCACAGAGATAACTACCTGCTTTTCTATTGCAACTTTTAGGGCTCTCTCCTTATCTTGAAGCCTTGTCATTTTAATTATGATATGTCTCAATATAGGCCTCTTTGGATCCAACTTGTTTGGAACTCTCTGAGCTTCCTAGACTTGTGTGACTTTTTGCTTCACCAGATTAGGGAAGTTTTTGGTCATTATTTCTTCAAATATGTGCTCGATCCCTTGCTCACTCTCTTCTTCTGATATTCCCATGATGTGGATGTTAGTATGCTTCATGTTGTCCAAGATGTTTCTTAAGCTCTCATTTTTTAAATTATTTTTTTCCTTTTGCTGCTTTGCCTGGGTTTTTCTTTCTACTTTTTTTTCCCCAAAATACTTATTCTGTCCTCTGCTTCACCTAACCTACTGTTGTTTCTTCCAGTGTATTATTTATTTTAGATATCTTATTCTTTATTTCTTTTTTTTTTTTTTTTTTTAATTTTATTATTTTCAGAGAGAGGGAGGGAGAGAGGCAGAGGGGGAGAGAAACATCAATGTATGGTTGCCTTTCACCTGCCTCCAGCTATGGACCTGGCTGGAGACCTGGTTTGCAGCCTGGTTATGTTCCCTGGCTGGGAATCGAATCAGCATCCTTTGGGTTCGCAGGCCAGTGCCTATCCACTGAGCCACCAGCCAGGGCTGTATTCTTTATTTCTGCCTTGTCCTTTTTAATAGTTTCTATGTCTTTTATCATGCGGTTGAGTATCCTTATAATCATCACTCTAAGTTCTCTATCTGATCAATTGCTTGTCTCCATTTCATCTAGTTCTTCTGAAGAATGCTCTTGTTTTTTCATCTGGGGTCTCTTTCTTTGTCTTCTTTGGCCACATCTTTGTCTTTGCTTCTATGTATTAGGTAGTTCTACAAAACTCGGGGGCATGTCTAAGTCAAACCTTGCCTATCTAAGTCATACCCAGGTCATGGGCAATTTGATTGAAGCCATCAGGGATCCACAGTGTGTGCCTCCATCTGCTGGGCATGAGTATGTGCAGAAAGAACCAGGCTGCACTCCTAGGCAGACTTTACCGGCCCCAGGTCCAGGGAATGTTAGCACTGAAGCCTCAGAGCTCCCAGAAACCTGCCTCTACCTGCAGACTTGCTATAAGGTAAAAGAGTGAAAGTCTTTCAGCTGTACTACTCAGCAGCAGGGCTTAAGTACCACAGGGTGAGGCAGAGTAATTCCTGTGGGTGGGGTTACTGCTTTCCCTCAGGCTGATGCCATTTGGAGAGGAGGCCTCTTCCCAAGAAAGATGGCACCTATAGTAGGGGAATGACTCAGCACAGGGATCCTGTTGGCTGTTCTGTCCTCCCCAGAGTCACCAGCCCCAAACTCTCCTCAAGTGTCTCTAGTCCACTCTGCCTTCCCTCGGCCAGAGTTCAGGGTAAGTGACTGCAAATAGAGTTTTGTGAGTTAGCTCTTTAAGAGGCTGAGTCTCCAACCATCTCTTCCTGGCAGACTGATACCCTGCTGCTTTTCACAGCTGTATATTATTTGTGGTCCCCCCCCCCCCCCCCAGTTCTGGTGCTATAGGCTGGGGAGCTGAGCTTGGAGTTTAGACCCCACACTCTCAGGGGAAAACCCCCGGCTGCTGCCCATGGGAACCCAGCCAGCCCTCTCACGCCTCCTCCACACTTGCTACCAGCCACACTGTGGTGATATATTATTTGTGGTGGATTCTTCCGTCTGTCCGTGGTTATAAGGCTTCTCTCCAGCTAATGTTCAGTTGGTTATTCTGGATGATTTTTCTATAATTTAATTGTGATTCCATTTTGATCCTGGAAGAAGGTTAGTGTAACTTCCACTTAACTCCTCTGGCATCTTAGGCCTCTCTCTAAAGGACTTACAAGTTATTGTCAGCTTGTCACTTAACTATAAATCATCCCTCCTGGAGATAAGCCTAAGTTATATGGTGGTTCTCTTTAATTCTCATCACACTTCTAAGTGATAGATGAGGAGACCTTGGCCCAGAGAAGGGAGTGACACCCACACCCAAGGCTCATGGCAGAGTTTAAACCCAAATCTCTTAATACTAAACCCTTCCTTTGTCTTCCTCCCCTGTGGCCCACGTGAGGTCCTCTGTGATGTGATTAAATTGTACTCAATGTTTTCATCCCATCTTCTCTGATCCTAAAAACACTTTTCCCTCTCCAGGTCTCCTTTTTTAAAATACCTCTTACATCTTCCAGTAGCTCCTTTTCCTCATTCAAAGTGTATTTGGTTTCTCAATACATTATGAACCCTATCCCCTTCCTCCCTATTCCAGACCATATTTCCACTCCAGCAGTTGAAATGAGAGAGGTGGAAGCTGCACCCACTTGCCTGTGGCAAGGAGATACTCCAACTCAGGGGTCCTAGTGCATCAGTAGAACTGGAGTTGGTGTCACTAAGGAAGGGACTGAGGTGGGGGGAGGTGTTGTGGAATGTCAAAATATCTTAGATCTCCATCCTGGAATTTTTGTTACAGACCCATTATCAAAAGTGACAAAGGCACAAGAACAAAGATGTTCATTGACAGGTGTTTATCATAGTGAAAGCCTGAGTACAACCTAAATGACTGTTGGATTGAGCTGATGAATAATGGTTCCTCTGCTCTGTGGAAAATTACACAACCAGCACAAAGAAAACCAGATACTGGTACTGAAGGTCCTCAAAAATACAGAACTATGGGAAGCTGCTGGGTCTGAAAGGGGGTGGACTGGAGTTGGCTAGGAGGTCTAGGAGGTCTGGTGTGAAGCCAAATGGTTTGGAGAGACAGACACCACAAGGTCTGGAGTAAGGAGAAGGAGACCCACTGGGAAACTGGCCTGGAGAACACAGCAGCATGGCTGATGAGGCTGTAATTTTGGGGGCCTGCCTGACCAAGCATGGATTAGTGGGAGATGCCTGGAATGCTGAACTGTGACCAGGAATACAAGCCATGGACTTCTGCTTTTCTGAAAGATGGTACCTCTGGCGTATTCTAAAACTCGCCTGATTTGGCATGGGGAGGCAATACTAATTGTTTTGGGGTATTTTAAAGGGGGTGGGACATAATGATAGAAACTCACCATTATTCTGAATCTGTAAACCTTTTAAATAAGCCCTCTTTCCTTTTCCACCAAATAATAATAATAATACAGAACTGTGAATAAATTGAAAAGTCAATTTGCTCCTACTTGTTTAGAAAGTGGAGAGCTCTTATATACACATAAAATCAAGGTCTTTAACATTCGTTTGAGTTTTAACATCCTAAGCCTGGAATGCCACAGAAAGGAGAACTTCAATATCTTTGAGATTGTTGAACTTCTACCTTGTTTTTCATAGTTCCTGGCCTGATCCACATAGCAGGTGTTCAATAATGACTTCTTTACTAAGTAATCTAGAAATGGATTTTTCCTTATACCTCTGCTTACTCCCTCCCTTACCTACCATACCTGGGGACTCCACTCACTACTTGTTCCTTAGAAACACCCCATGTGTATATTTAAAGTATTCCCTATTTTGAAGGGGGGAACATGGCGATAGAGTAGAGAGCAGTGCTGATGGTGTTCTCGAGTACCAGAGCAGCTAGAGGACAGGATAGGGAGCGCGAGACGTCTTCAGGTCCCGAAGAACTGGAGTGGTCAGCATCTGGACAAGGGGAGCACAGCCAGGTGGCAGCGGAGACCTATAGGAGAACAGCCCACAGGTCCAGAATACAACCAGACAGCCCAAATAAAGGACACACCAAGAACAACAAGTGGAGAAAATCTGGGAGAATGCAACATTGAACTCCACAAATCTACTATCACAGAAGGGTGCTCAACTAAGGCAAGGAAGCAAAGCAGGTTAACCAAGGAAAAAGCAAAAAAAAATAAAAAGCAAGCAACAGCAGACACACAAAATGGGGAAAGAAAAAATCAGTCCATCACCAAAAGGAAAGAAAGAATCCCTAGAAAGACCACAAAATGAAAGACAGGCACCTGAAACATCAGATAAGGAATTAAGAAAAATGATACTAGAGAAGCTAAATGACCTCAGCCACATCAAAGAAAACTATGAACAACTCCAGGAGAACTACAAAGAACTCCAGGGAAATTACAAAGAACGCCAGGGAAATTACAAAGAACTCCAGGGAAGTTGCAAGGAACTTACTGAGAACTACAGCACCATGAAAAAGGACATAGAAACTATCAATAAGTGCCAGGAGAAAATGAAAAATACAATTTCTGAATTGAAGAATACAGTAGAAGGAATCAACAGTAGGCTAGAGGAAGCAGAAGACCAGAGCAGCGAGTTGGAGGATAATGTAGACAAATACTCCAAGACAGTACAAGAGAATAACAAAAGGCTGAATAAGACTGAAGAGGGGTTAAGAGAGCTGCAGGACAACATGAAACGTAACAACATCCGTATCATAGGGATACCAGAAGGAGAAGAGAAACAAGGAATGGAAAACCTGTTCAGAAAAGTCATGATAGAAAACTTCCCTAACATGATGAGTGCAAACATTAATCCAGTTCAGGACGCATAGCAGGTCCCAATGAAGATCAATCGAAACAGACGAACACCAAGGCATATTATTATTAAAATGGCTAATCTCAAAGACAAAGAGAGAATCCTAAAAGCATCAAGAGAGAAAAGACAAATAACATACAAAGGGGCTCCAATAAGGCTATCAACTGATTATTCAACAGAAACAATTCAAGCCAGACGGGAATGGCAAAAAGTATTTCAAGTAACGGTAAACAAAGGCCTGCAACCAAGAATACGCTACCCAGCAAGGCTCTCATTCAAGATAGAAGGAGAAATAAGGAGTTTCCCAGACAAAAAAAAAGACTAAAAGAACACATCTCTACCAAAAAAACATTGCAAGAAATGCTAATGGGTCTGCTTTAAAAATAAGTAAACAAATGAAATGAAGAAACAGAGAAAGCCAAAGAGGAATACAGACACAAAGGGAGAAAATGGCGATGAATAAGTATCAATAATAACCTTAAATGTAAATGGATTAAATGCACCAATCAAAAGACATAGGGTAGCTGAATGGATAAGGCAACATGACCCACATATATGCTGTCTTCAAGAGACCCACCTCAGAACAAAAGATAGACACAGATTGAGAGTGAAGGGATGGAAAACTATGTATCAAGCAAATGGACATGAAAAAAAAGCTGGAGTAGCAATACTGATTTCAGATAAAATAGATTTTACAATGAAGGACATAAAAAGGGACAAAGATGGACATTTCATAATACTTAAGGGAACAATCCATCAAGAAGAAATAACTCTGATAAACATATACGCACC